>JAOBYE010442641.1:2479-13830 GCA_025403585.1 Parazoanthus swiftii | reverse complement strand
GATAGACTTTGAATCAAAATAGAACTGGTAGTTTGTTTTGAGATATTTTTTATATATTCTATTTTTTACTTGGATTGATGTTTTTATTGCAGTAGTTATCCATGGCTTGGATTGCAGCTTCTTTTCCTTTTTTGATAGCTCTTTTACAGGTACATGCCCTATTTGCTTGTCTAGTCTGTCAAATCATCGCAAATCTCTTCGCTGTCATTGCTCTGTCTTTCAATGAAATTCTTCTCGTTCCAAAAGTGTTTGGCGACAGATCGATTTCCGTTTGTGCCCCGAAACTACGGAAGAATTTTCGAAAAATACCTTCCTCAGTAACTTTTAAAAAACAGATTCAAACATGTTTTTGATTTAATATTTAAATAGAAATTCCATTTATTTGAACAGTCAACAGATATTAGATAAGAGTTTTCATTTTCCTTAGATTGTTTTTCTATACTTTTCAGTAGTTTTCAATTTTAGTGTAAAAGTATTTGTAAAGCGCCTTGGACTTTCTTAACAGGTATATAAATATACGCTATATAAGTTTAAATCTATTATTGTACGCTATAAAAGTTTAGATTTATCTTCATTTATCATTTTTAATGGTCTTTTACAACTTATAGAAAATATCCTCCTCGGTACTGTCTTAAATACTGGACTTAATCTACATCTTGTTTGTCACTAAAACGTAGTCATTTAATTATGAATTTTTAGTAGAAAAATTCTTTGCCGTATTTACCTAGAAGACGAAATTTTTGTCAAAATGAAAACAGCGTACGACTTCAGACAAACGAAATTGCTCATGTGCATAAAAGCCATTTCATCGCAAGCGGTGATGAAATTTGTCTTGGTAAATGAGAGACGGAAAAACCGTCGAAAAAGGGAAAGCTTTCGGCTAACGATGCCTTTAAACAGAGCCCTTCTGCTCTCTATAGATTAAAAAACAAACCATTTCTCAGTGCCAAATATTTTTCTGTTTGAAAGCTAATGTAGTTGTGAAGAGTTTGTCAGAAGCGAGTTTTCACCACTCATATGCGTCTTTTTGGTAAATACGGCAATGCTAGAAAATAGTCTGTTGTTCTCAGCATCTTCCTAAATTTTCGACCTTTTTCAGCCTCATGTTGTATAAAACAGACTCTTACAAAAACAGTATAAGTTATTTTTTATTCTAAACATGAACTTACTAACCTTCACTTCTTTCTTGTTCCTTTACCTGGTCAACGAGAAATGCGATACCTGGAGACGCCATGACACTTGCCTTTCTTCGACCGTTTGTCAAAAATTGTAGAAAGTTTCTTCTAAACTGTTAACTTTTATATTGTGCTTTGGCTTATTTTTTCAGTGTTCTAAAGTACGTCAGAAAGCTAAAAATGATTGGATGGTATAATTGGACAACGCATTGGCGAGAATGTGACAGTGCGGCAATATTGGCCATTTCCTAATTTGGTGAACTGAATTTGACTGTGCGTCATACGAGTCGGCCAATGTGATGGAACTAATTGAGTAGAACTGCCATTTAAATTCGAAACTGGATGCGGTGTAAACTACGTTAAAACCTGATAACTTCAAACGCTTAATTGGCCGCTGTCTTTGATTTTAATTCTTGTTCTTGATGGCCGCTGCCTTGGATTTTAAGAGGCGATAATAGAACAATAATTAAATTTGAATGTGCTGACGACATAAGAGTTCGGCAAAACCTAAAATCTGAAACTTTGCGGCAACTAAAAGAAACTTGCAGTATTGGAAGTCTATGTAAAGGTATCTTCTGACGTTAATTGGAAGACGTCATCATTTACAACTTGCGCAAAATCAATTATGCAAATCAAAGTTTGAACCGAAAACTGGAGAATTTTTCACTATTTTCTTATTATTCCCTTTGTCATTTATAATATTTCCTATTTGAGCATACAAATTTATATGTTTTCTATTAGTTTCAAGAAAATTTGAAAAAAAATTAAAATATACAAAGTTGTTGTATTCTGTAATTAAATCTATTGTTTGGTACGTTCTCGTTGACGTTCCCGTCCTCGTTGCTAGAGCTCTCTAATCCTAAACGGGAAAGCCACGCAGTAGTCGGTGGACACCCTGGACAGCACTTTACAGTAACCGTGGACCTACTGGGCAGCCATGAAGTGTCAATGGACACACTAGACAGCCTTTAATAGTGACCGTGGATATTCGGGACAGCGCAGTAGTCGGTGGTCACCCTGGACAGCACTATATAATGACCGTGGGCCTACTGGGCAGCCGCGAAGTGTCAATGGCACACTAGACAGCCCTTAATAGTGGCCGTGGATATACTGGACAGCCACGCAGTAGTTGGTGGACACACTAGACAGCACTATATAGTGACCGTGGACCTACTGGCAGCCACGAAGAGTCAATGGCACACTAGACAGCCCTTAATAGTGACCGTGGAAATACTGGACAGCCGCCCAGTAGTCAATGGACAGCCTGGACAGACCTTTATAGTGACCGTGAACCTACTGCATGGGCAGCCACGAAGTGTCAATGGACACAGCAGACAGCCCTTGATAGTGACCGTGGATATATGGGACAGCCGCGCAGTTGTCGGTGGACACCCTGGACAGCATGCTTTCATATTTAAGGGAGAATAAGTATGACTGAAACAAATTAAGGCGAAATTCCAAGCCAAAACTTCCAGTTGGCCATGTTCAGTTGAAGGGTCCTGAGCTGTTTCTTTTTACCTCCTAAAAGTTTGGGAGCGTTTGCAAGGCTTGCTGGATCCTAGAGGATGTGAACACGCACGAGCACGAACAACCTAACTTATTCAAAGAAAAGTTACATACAACTAATTTGCTGACTTGCATGTATTTCAGTGTTTCTAAAATAAAAAATCTTCACTGCCTTGGCCAAGGGGGAGTACTTTGAGGCCGAGCACTTTATTTGATTGCTACTGTAAGAAGTAAGTAAGTTAAAACTTAGAAGGACTTTAATTTTCAAAATGATTGGAAAATGCTTTTATAACCGAAAAATGGGTAACACTTAATGCTACTAGGTTTAAAGTTCTTAGTAGGTACGGTAGGGCCACAAAAATGTCATAACCTCATTCCACCCCACCAGGTAGTTTGATACAGATGTTTGAGTAAAACCAAAAGCTCTAATCTATTTTTTGACACAAGCAGACTTTTATTTTTTGTGATAAACCTAATTTTTACTGTCACCTACATATAGCAGTCACCCTGGGGACAAGTCACGGTGACAGTTAAATACAGGTTGGTAACCACAAATTTTAATTTGTGGTTACCAACCTGTATTTAACTGTATTAAAATGTGTAATAAAAATTACTCATTTGACTTTTAATTTGCAATTTTAAGGCCAAATAAAGCAAAATGCTTGGCATTTTTGAGCTTAGTCAGTGTAGAAACCCAGCTGTTGAAACTCAGCCCCAACAAAAACATCTTCATTGCTTGAAATCTGACCACCATTGTACATGAGGCGAAAAACAATGAAACACGGAAGTAGGATAAGTCACCGGGGCGCTCGTGTCAATTGTATAAAGGTGACCATTTAAAACAGGTTTAATTTACAGTAAATATATGATAAATTTGTTTGGATTTTGATTGATCATTATTTACAGAGTAATGCAAGTTTAACTGTATCGTGAAAACAAGTGACTTACAACTTAGATTACCTTGATTCAGGCCTAAGGACAATTAGAAATACAGTAAAAAGTAACTCTAGAGACTGGAAAAACTGTCAGTTTATGAGAGATTGCTTGTGAAAACAATCACCACAGGAAGATCTATAAAACGCAAACAGATTCTTGTACTGGTGATTGCTACCACAGGTTTTGTCGATTACTTATTTTTCTGTATTTAGCATGGCCTTTGACCATTTACACAGTCGAATAAACATTTGCTGAACATGAGCAACATGGATAGTCTCCTCGCAGCCGTACTTTGGCAAATGGAAGTACGCTTTACTTAACAAAATTTGGTGGGTTTTTTTGACGGTTCAGCTGGCAAGATCTTATTGCTGAATTTGTTTTCATACAAGCATGCATGATTCCGGGAATGATCGAGAGTATATGAACTTGCTGAATCGGTTTGTTTGCACTTTATAAAGGTGGCATTGAATCCTGGCACTAAATCTTTGAAGCTGGGAGTTTTGTTTCAACAATGTTATAGTTTAGTTGAATTGTAGCACATATTATCCCGGATTATTAATTTTAAATGTGCAAACAACTGTTTTAATGTTTTAAAAGTTCGACACAGATCTGAGTTGTGTTTCAGGTTTTCTGAACTCTCTTGCTGATTTCAAATCCTTAAATGAGCGAAAAGAAAGTAATTGGCTATGCATTGCAGTCAGAGTCACAACCGACAAACACAACTGGATTAACTACCTGCTCTTAAGTCCTTGTTACGGCCCGTAGAACTTGATTCTTAGCTGATCACTAATACTTGTGAATCACTACTCAATAGTGATTACGAGCTGTGAAAAATCGGTACGCCTTTGACTGGCCGTGAGGGATATGGGTCCAAGACAGTTTCAATATTGCAATGTTAGTTTAGTTGGTATAGTCTCGGTCCCAGTTTTTATTCCCGGCCGCTTGGCCTTAACTTAGGATTGGATATTTAATTGATGTTGTAATGTTACTGATTACTATTGTTAATTAATAATAAGCACAAAACTAAAACTAATATAAATAAGAACAATTTATTGAACGAGTTATAAAGGGATAATGGAAATATAACACACACTTAAACTTGTTTTGAAATTTCTATTTGATCAAAGAAGGAATAATGAATAATTCAAAGTAAAAAGTAAAAGAATGATGAACAATCACGTTCAAATTATTTGACGTAAGTTCGCTTTAAAATAAAATGTTTAAAAATTTTTAAGGCTGTAAAAGTTTAAAAGTTTCTTTGGACCTAACGTTTTCGACATAAAAGTCATCTTCAGGGTACTGATTTGCCGCGTAAAATATTCAAAATTTTATAATCTTAAGTTATCCCCATTGGGAAAAGGAAAATGGGGTGTGCTTGTATCTTTTTGTTAAGTGATGGATTTCTTGCTGCGTTCATTAGCGCTTCCTTAATTTTTCTGTTTCTCCATTGTCGGGCAGGTGTTACTATGTTCCACGTGAAAGAATGTGTTGGGAATTTGCATGGGTGTCTCGCGGGTTCCGACATTTTTGTTTTGTCCTGGTGCTCATTTATTCTTACGCTTAAATTTCTTTGTGTTTCGCCAATGTAACTTTCTCCACAGCTGCACTGTCCTTCATAAACCAAATGAGATTTGTGGTGGTTTTGATCTTTTAACTTGAATAGAACTTTATTTTTTATTTTTGTTTTTGCAAACACGAAAAATGGAGAAACAGAAAAATTAAGGAAGTGATCGCAGCAAGAAATCCATCACTTAACAAAAAAGATACAAGCACACCCCATTTTCCTTTTCCCAATGGGGATAACTTAAGTACCCTGAAGATGACTTTTATGTCGAAAACCTTAGGTCCAAAGAAACTTTTACAGCCTTAAAAATTTTTAAACACGGTCAAATTATTCCACTTTAACACCGGACAATATGCACGTTCTGACAAGAATGAATAGACCACCTTCATAATACGCCCCAGTGGCCATGAACAAGAACATCGAGCCAAGGCCAGTAGGGCCAAAATACAGCAAATGTAAGAGAATTTGGAACTTGACCTCGACTTGAAGTTATTGTTTGTGGTCAGTGGAGTTTGAAGTAAGGTGTATCATTCTGTTTATCGAAATATTTGCTAAATGTATTTAGTTATATTTACCATGCAAACATTAGTACTTAACTTGCAACTAAGTTTTGGTTTAACCTGGATGTAAAATGCCTTATTCTAAAGAAAAAAAAATTGTTGTATTTTATAAAATAAAGCAGATATAACGCGCCTTCTGATTGGCTAACAGCGTGCTTTATTATTGCACATAGGCACTGTTCAGCGTGCTTTATAACCTTTGGAGTTCTTTTTCTAAATGAAGGAAGCTGATGAATTGCCAAGTTGTTGTCAAGTTTTGGTCCAACTTGGCTTTTTAAAAATAATTTTTACAGTAACTTAAGATTTAGAGTGGCATGGTACGCGCGCCTGTGAAAGGCGGGAAATATATTAGTTATCAACTTTTGGCGCCAACTGTTGGAGGCGCACCGCCGTCGTCGTCTGTTCAGTTTCATTTTGAAGACTGACGAACAAACACAGGTAGGAAGTGCGAAGAAACAAAAGTAATTCAGTTGGTTTGAAGAGGACTCGAGCAGGTATTAAGTGCTCACTGACAGTAAGAAGCATAAAATCTCCAACTGTTTTTAAAACTTGCAACTGCCGCAATTAATGAAGAGAAACAAACATCTGGGAAGACTTGAATCCCGTAGTCGAACACTTTTATTTACACAAACACTTCGAGTATAGCTACTCGAATTGCTGGGTACATCAAACACAGAGGAAAGGTGAGATATTCTTAACATAAAAAGTTAAAGAGTAAGAAGCTCGAAATGGATCGATAAATCTGAGTATTATTTGCTACATCGAAATTTACAGAAGATTTTTTGCAGGGAGGAAGTCGCTCTCAACAGTTGAAATTGATGAAACAGGCAGACAACAGCTAAGTACATAAATTGTTCCTAATCTTTCTTTGTTTTATTTATTTATTCGAACAGCAAATTAGAATGATTTTGATGTTCTTGTTGAAGCAGAAATGTTAGTTTCCGATCTAGGTAAATCGTCTACTCTTGAACCAAACTTTATTTGAAAACTTCTTCAAAACGATTTTATTGAAACTGTTGCTAACTGTGGTTTTGATAAGTACATGTAAAAACGTTTGCTTGTTTTTCTGCGCGTTAATTTATTTATTGGCTTAAAATATAAAAGAAATAGAAAACTCGCCAGCGTGCTATGTTCAGTTATATAAAAACTTGTGAATGTTTAAGTTCGCTCAAGTAGTGCCAACGGCTCGTGTTCCTAGACACCCCTCTCGTGAACTTAAAAATTCACGCATTCTTATATAACTGAACGTAGCACGCGGACTCGTTTTCTATTTCTATAATAAACATATACAATATTCAGCGGTGTTGATTTCTTGAGTTACACGCAAGTTTTCAATTATAAACGGTTTCAATTCCATTTTTCTTACCGAGACTAACGTTGCCCTGGGTTGTTCCTAAAATGGTCTTCCATTGGTATAGGATTTAATTAAGCCAAAGGCAATTGAGAATCGTACACATTATCTTATAAGGTATATCGAAGTTTAGTTTTTACTTAAAAGTAGTACTAATTTGCCTTTGATCTCAGGAGTAAATTTCAATATACAGCACCAGTACCGTAGTCTCGATACACTCATATTTTATTAAGGACAAACTTAATAAGAACATTGAGGCTGAGTTTGCTTGAAATATAAGAACAAAATAAGAACAAACTAGGGCTAAACCAACAATTTATGCAAGTATACAATGTTGAACTGCAGTTGTCCTACAGTACTTACCTCTGATAACGCGCCCATGGCATTCAAAAATAGTTTACCTTGCAAATGGCACTTCACATTTCTTGTGAAACAGTGCCCAAAAGCACCTTACCGAATTTTAGGCAAGTTTAACCCCCTATGGAAAACATAGCCGTTAAGAACAAAACAAGAACATTTTGAGGCTGAAATTGCCGCAAAAAAAGGAGCATTAATTGAGCCTGAGCAAAATTTTACTAGTTCCTAATAAAAAAGAGTATAAATATCTCCCAATAGCTAACATTTTTCATAATTTGCACACAGTGCTTGTTTCTTTAGCACATCGATATCGTTATGTGCTTTCTTGCTTTTTGTTTTTAATAGAACCCTGTATGTAAGAATTTTTTTTTTTATTGTAGGAAGTTTTTCGTTTCAAAATGCTTCCCCGTGCAGCGTTCTCATTTTTGTTAATTTGTGAGGGGTTTTTTCACTTAGATTTAGTTTGAAACTTGATATAATTAAAGATTACCTCCGAGACCTTTGGGGGCACACATTGTGTCTACAAATGCTTACATCGAGTATCGACGTATACATTGTAATAACAAATATTGTTTAATCAAGCATCACTTCGGATGCTGACGGCATCGTTGCTGTACTCATTTGGTGATTCTGAGCTAGAGAATTGGAACAACCAGTAGATGGAAGGACTCTATCAATATGTAATCATGCTTATAGCATGCTACGTTTGTCTGGTGAATGGTGAGTAAGTTGCCTTTACGTGCTAAACTTGCACATTATATATAACAGTGTTATATGCAAGTATATGGTATGGGATTTCTTTATCGGTAAACGTTACAACGATCTCTACGAATATACACGTAGCTTTCATCTTATGTCTCGTCGGTTGAAGGGGAACTTTTACAGCTGACACAGCATGATGATAATTATCAAGAGGAGAAACTGCACATATGAATTCACTACACAACTATATTTATACTAATGATTTTACATATTTTGTTTCCTGTTAAGCTTCGTGGTATCTCCAGTTGCTCCGTAATCAACGCGTTGTTTGCAAATCCTTCGAACAAAATCCTTTTAATCTTAGCGGATGCCCTATACCTTATTTAAACTAAGCAGAACTTTTAAAGAAAAATATAGTACATTATACTTTACTTACTACTTAATTGTTCACAAAATCTCTAAAAATCTGTCGTGACAGGCTATGAAAGGTTCATTTGTTCTCGGTTACTAAGTCGCTGTCTGAACCGGTTTCAATGACAGCTAAACCAAAATCAAAACAGTGGATAAATACGAATAAAGCCAAAGTACACTCAAATATAAACTGATAATTTTCTCCGGTGTTTCTCAATTAAGATTAAAGTTCAGTAATAATAGTAGGAACGGTGCCTCATGCTTTTTATTGTACAGGAAATATTTTCTTATGTTATAGCTCATAAACATTTAATAATGTTATCTTAACACAGAAAACGTCTTGCTGAACACTCAATAAACATACTAGAGAACTTAAGCAAGAGGACGGGAACTAACTTTCCGTTTTCATTTTTCTTGTTTATATAACTCAATCGTTCTTTTTTTGTTTTACGTGAAGGTGTGTGAATTTGAAAAATAGAAGCTTCGTTCTTGCGGCCGCACGAGGATTAAAATTATTCATACTCTAACGTTCAATTCCTCAGTAGAACCTCAGAATTGAGCTTATCACGTTCCGTTTCTAAAGACGACGACGGAAAGGTGGCCAGCTGGTTGCATTCCAACGTGAAGTTGTTGTATTCTGTAATTTAATGTATTGTTTAGTAGTGCTCTTGTTGACGTTTTCGTTTGGGTTGCCTAAGCTCTCTATAATGGCACCTTGAAGGCAACGCAGAGGGTTTCATTTTCAGTTTTTTGACTTGACTGATTGCGTTAACTAACTCAAATTTCTACGGATTATGCAGCTAAAAAAGACTGGATATTTTTGCTAAATGTAAGTACTTCAGTTAAAGGGAAACGAGCAAATGATTGACATAGCAGGCTGGGATACCTAAGCTTAAGTCAATAAGTGTGTGCAGTGAATCTGGTGAGGTCGGGGTTTTTATGAAACACTCAAGCGTGATCGAAAAACTGTACGACACTGTAGGGAAGTGCATGTTAAAAATAGCAAAAGTAGTGATTTTCATTGTACTACCTTGTATGACGGAGAATTAAACATTTGGAGGACTTTTGTGTGGAGATAAGAAAATTATAGCGCACTTCGACAGTACATTATTTGCGCAATCATTCGTAACGCCATAAAAATTTCTGCACAGAAGTTGTATTACGGCTTTCCTCTTTACAGGGTAGTAACTTAAAACTGATTATCGCTTATTTTAACATGATGTTTCCATTAGTGTTTAGAAATATTTTCGATTACACTTGAGAGACAATTTTTTAAAACCCGTGACCTTGTTTATTTTTTATGTGTACTGTACAACTGGTTTCGGAGCCGCGTAATTCATAATCTGTGCAAATTGCAGACCAACTTAGCGGGGCCGATACATCATGTATGTGGGCACTATTATCTTAACGAAAATGTTTTATAGGGAGTCGTTAATGAAGAACAATAAAATAGGAGAATATTCAAAGGATAAAAAATAATTTATATAGTAAATTAATCCGATATTAACTGATTTGCGGTACGCCTTGTTTCAAAGCAGCGCAAAACATGCGGGCAGTGATATTGTGATGGGGGTTTGCTTTGTACATAATATATAATTAAACTTCAAAGTGACCAAAACAAGGGAAATAGCCAGAAAAAATCAAAAATATAACGAAACTAAATGCTTTTTATCTAAGCAGAGTCGCCGACCAAGACAAACCATTGTCAGTTTATTTGGTTTTTAGGTACAATACTTTCTAGTAATGTTTTCGACTCCAAATAAAATCCGATGTTTTAATGCAAAAAAACACAAGTAACACGTTTATGGATAAATAATATTGTCAAACAAAACAGCGACTGTTGTGACAATGGTTTGAGTTTTATTTTTCTTACCTACATTAACGTTTGTTCAGTAACTGTGCTCAGATACACGAAGGAGCGTTCTTCCTAAAGTGCATCTAGCATATAGTTTACGCCGCCGAAACCAGTTGTACAATAAACATGAATAATAAACGAGGTCGACAGTTTTTTTTAAGTGACTCTCAAGCTAGGGTAATCGAAAAACTTTCCGTGAAACACTGATGGAAAGATCATGTTAAAATAAGCGAAAAAATCAGTTTTAGGTTACTACCTTGTATAAGAGAAACCTAACATAACCTCTGTGCAGACATTTTTCTGGTAATACGAGTGATTGCGCAATTCTTGCAATGTCGGAGTGCGTTATGATTTTCCCATCCCCACATAAAAGTCATCAAAATATTGAGTTTTGCGTCGCATTAACTTAAGCGTCATATAATATACAAGATAGAATCAGTCATCATATCAGAATAAAAATCAGTACTTTTGCTAATTATAACATGTTTTCCCAACTTTGTGGTATAGTTTTTGCATCACGCTTGAGTGTTATTCAAAAACCTTGACTTCATCCAGATTTACTGCAAACACTTAAGTTTAGGTGTCCCAGCCTACTATAGTCATTTTCTCGTTTCCCTTTTAACTGAAGTGCTTACATTTAACAAAACAATCTAATCTATTAAATTGTATCATTATCATCATCATCATTATCATCACCATCATCTGTCTTTGTCGTGCCATCGGGTACATGCATAAGGCCTTTGTAACTGTTCTTCAGCACCGTAGATCATGTGCCTTCTTCCCGACGACTACCCAGGACAACCGCAGATCTTCCACCTTCTTCTCTGATGTTCTACGCCATGTGGCGTTGGAGCATCCCCTTTTGCTCTTGATTTCGGGCATATGGATGTACTGTCCTTTCACAGAATGTGTCCAATGAAATCGCCACTTTCTG
>JAOBYE010442530.1:0-13830 GCA_025403585.1 Parazoanthus swiftii | reverse complement strand
TGTTAGTGTTAGTGTTAGTGTTAGTGTTAGTGTTAGTGTTAGTGTTAGTGTTAGTGTTAGTGTTAGTGTTAGTGTTAGTGTTAGTGTTAGTGTTATTGTTATTGTTATTGTTATTGTTAAACTATCCTGTAATATAGTGTATACTCGAGGCCCAAGCGATGTTGAAATGCATTGCGTTACATGTGAGGTGCGTATTAAATACAGATCATGCCAGTGGGAAACGTTATCAAGGTAAACAGGTAAATGTATATCATTTTGTTAAAAAAAGTATATCGATATATAACAACCGGAGTTGAAAAAATGATTGACTACCGACTTTTTAAGCAACAGAAGTTACATGTTTTCAAACAAACAGAAAAATCAATGAAAAAGGCAAAACACTTTTTGAGCCAGACCTAAAACATAAAAGCAGTATATCAAATGGAGTGACAAGCCAAAAGAGGTACAAAATTCACTTGCGGCTAGTAGGAGGAATCGCTCCGGATTCTGATTGGAGCTTACTAACCCACGAGCACTCTGTGAGGCCTACAAACTTAGAAAAATTTCAAGAAAAAAATCAAAGCTTAAAAAAGCCGGAGTGTAAGAAAATCGTTCAATATGAGTATCGAACCTATGACCTCTAGCATTGGAGTCACCGTATACTGTCACACGATCAACCACTCAGCTCGCTTCAAACTCTCCGAAAAGTTAATGTATTTACCATAAACTTATTTGCAAATTCCTTTTATACGTAATAAAAATAATCCTGTCCCCAACCTTAACCCTAACTAACCCTCGACAGCCATTATTATCCCTAGTTCTGACATCGAAACCAACATTTTTATGACCAATCAGAATTCGGAGTGATTCCTCCTACTAGCCGCAAATACAAAATTCGTTTGCCGGCATGACATGTGGCCGTTAAATGGAGCGCTAAAAAAAGATTTTAGAAGCTTCGACCGCTTAATCATTGTCTTTGATTTTTTTTTAGCTCAAACAATCTCATGTGCCTTAACATGATCGCAGATAAATTTTCATTCTGACAGAAGTACATTTAAAACGCCACTCGTATGACAGATGGTCCGAGCTGTGTTTTGAAGTTCTCAGATTATTGTTAGTTTTAGATTTTATGTTTAAACTAGGCGAAAGTCTAAAACCGCAAATAAAGTAGCTGCAAACTGTTTATATAAACTATTAGGTACTATGTTCCATGAGCCCGAACAACACCGGTCAACCAAACAGGAAGTATATTCTAAAAATACATCAAAATATTTTTTAGTGAGAGTCAAAACAGTTAATATTAGCTATAAGAAATTGTTTTTCGTGCACTGTATTTTCTTAGCGATTTGTTGTGAAAATTAATTGTATAACTCGTTCGTTATGTGGCATCAAAAATGTGGTCGCGTCGGGTGCTTCAATAACAAAAAAAACCTTGAAAGCTATAGGGAACTGAGTTCAGTAGATTAGAGCGATGCAACACAAATTATGCACAAAGTCTGGCAAGATAGTACGTTTATAACAAAACTGAATCGTTACATGCTACGAGAAACAAGTAATCGTTATACGCTACACCAACCCTCACTGTGATGCTGTTGCTACCAATGCGGAAAAAATAGGTGTTTTCTAAACAGACTTAAAAAGTTTTCACATAAGAGTAATATAACATTTTTTGTGTCAAAAGTTAAGCTTGTATAAAACAAAAATAAAGTTGTATTGGAAAGCTGCAATTTCAAAATTGTTCGCCCGGCAAGTTCCACAGTCAATTGATAAAATGTTGTATTTCTTGCCTTAGAGAAGCAAAGCCAGTCAGAAGTCTGAAAACTTTTTAATTACTGCGAACGTTTCCGAACAGTTCTGATCATGTCCACAAACTTTCTCATCACTTTCAAGTACATCTGAAGATTTCTTAAGACTTTCCGAAAACATTATTTTACTTTTCATAAAAACTCTTCAAAAACTGTTTTGAACCGAAAAGCTCCGAAGACTTGAAAGATTTCCAAACACTTTCCGAAAATTTCCAAAAATCGTAGAAAACTCATCGAGATAGGTTTTGAAAAACGTGGGCATGCAAAATTAAGTATAAATCAAGAACTGGTTGTTAAAAGCATTGAGCTAAAAGCTGTCAGTCTTTCTATTAACAAGTGCAAAATACTTTGACATGCAGTTGACTAAATTGATTTTTGGTGAAGATGCTCCAGAAACTCTACGACTTTCGAAAATAATGTGTTTAAAAGTTGTAAGCGTATTCTCGTCCGGTTTCATAATGTAATGTAAAGTAAAGCAATTAAATATCAATTAGCTTCAGTTCCTGGTTCAATCCAACTGAATTGGCAGGTGTACAGAAAAGTCTGGTGTCGGGGGCGGTAGCGGAATCAAGAATCACGTAGGGAAGCGAACGTTTTCCTTTAACTTTTGGAACCGCGAATAACGAGCAACTGGGCCAGTGAATCATGGATACGTTAATTTACTATAGAATAAAAAATGAAACTGGGCAACATTTGCTGATGAATCGCGAACATATGTAAGGTGAGAAATAATGTATCTTCCGCTTCCGCCCCCGAATCTGGCATCAATATAAATCGTGGTTGCCGGATCGACAAAAAAAAAAAAAGGAAAACACTATGATCTTGTTACACAAATAATGCCAACCAAAAATTAAATAAATCCAATGACGTCTGAAACTTTCCGAAGTCAATGGATTTATTTCAAACTTAAGATTAACATTATGAGCATGGTTAACAACAAGCAAATTTTTAAAGGACAGGATTGAAAAATAATCATTAACAGATAACCGTTGCTAGACACAGGGGCTGACGACTTTTAGTCTTTACAGTTTAATATAGCCACTCTAATAAAATTATGATAATGTGATAAAACGATTAAGTTTTAAGATGTACTTTTTCAAAAAGAAAAAGGTTTTCTACGACAGTGTGTTCCTGTTTAAGAAGAGGCAATTTAATTTCGAATGTTTATAAATCTGTCAGCCAAAACAAACTTTACGAGATATGGTGAAAAACTATTTGGGTTATGAATTGAACTGTTTTATCATTAATTTGTGTTTCTAAAACTTAAATAGACTGTTTTGCTTGTATTCAATCTACAAAGAATATAATTTCTTTAAAAGATACCACATTTTACCAATTTTAATTGTCTTTTTCCCCCTTTTTCTCATTTTAACCGCGGAGGAGAAAAGTAATTCAGACTGAATTTGATGACACCTATTAAGGTTACAGAGCACAATGGAGGTATGTTTCGCGTGAATCGCGTTTGCGCACCGCACTGAAAAGGTTTTTGTTTGAAGTTTAGTTTTCCCTATAGCTAAATAAATCTAGAACACAGCCTTGATTAAAAATTTCCGAAAAAAACTAATTACTTTCTTGCTTCATAGCCTTGCTATGCGGATCTCTCCTCCGAAGCAATAAAGCAGTCTGTCACGAAACACCGGCATCCGGATTTCAAACGAAAAGTTGACAGGCGTAATACTATACGCGGCATCGCAATGGGAAACCATTAACACCTTTTCGGACACTGAGTTTTTAAACATTGCGACAAAAGATAGTCGCGGGAATTTTTTCAGAACGAAAATGATTTCGAGAATAACTCGAAATGTTTCTGAGATAATGAGATAAAATTTTCACAAACAGATAATAATTATAATATAGTTTCTAATTTCATAAAAGTCCAAAAAACTGACAAAATATACTTTCTTCGTGTTCCGTAACCTTAAATTAAATTTTGAAATGAAACGAGCGATTTATTTTTATTAGACAGTTTTCGTTGAATTTCCGTCTCCTTTACTCTATACTGAATAGCTTCGGTGCTCATTTCGCAGTATACACAAGACTATGCGATAAGTGACATATCATCGAAAGCCGTGCGTCTTATCTTCCAAACAGAACGAAAAATGTGCCGGAAAAAATCCGCCCTAAGTGCAAACAGAACGTAAGTAGTGAAAAGCATTAAGATATCACAGACATAAGCATATAGAACATTTGCCGTTATGACAGAGAGAGACATTACCGACTGCATTTGTCAAGTCTACTGGGAAAGCACTGAAACTCGTGCAAATGTTTTGAGCCGGAGTTATGCTGACCGTTAGGAAAGGTTGGCAAACAGTTTTAGTTTATTAAGGCACTGTAATTTCTCCGGATGGTTTACATCTATATATAGCCAAGAAGGAACCACAGCCGGACATCAAAGCCTAAATGTCAGAAACCCCGAACGAACCACCCGAGTTATGTTGAAGGAACGATCGGGTCGTGAACTGAACTGCTGTATCACTACAGGTTTCCAAAATTTTGCTTTTAAATTGATATGTTTAATCAACAAAAAACATTTTTTCTTCAAAAAAAAAATATAACGATTTAATTTAACAATTTAAATTTCTTTGTCATTGTCATCTTCCGCTTTCATCCATGCAGGTGAATAAGAAATACGAAGACAGAAAATCATCCCAAACTACTATAGATTACAGAATTCGTTCACTCGAATAACAAGGAAAGCGTTCAGAGATGACAAACAGCACACCATCTACAAACACAACGGAGAGTGGGTGTGGTTTCAATAGGGATGACGTCATAGAGTATTGGTTCTATCTGAGCATGTCGTGCAGTGTGGCCTCTTTTGTGGGAAATCTTTTGGTTATCGTTACTGTTTACAAAACCGAGAGACTTAGAACAACTACAAACTATTTCATAGTCAACATGGCGATCTCAGACGTATTTGTACCGACACTGGAAACGCTGACGTACGCATTACTAAATCCCAAGGACGCCCCGGTTGTGTCCCAAACCGCTGGCAACGCGTTGTGCAAAACATTTCAATTCCTCGTAAACACTTCTTTTGGAGTGTCAATGCTGAGTCTTGTATTTATAACAGTCCACAGATTCTATGCAGTAGCATTCCCCATGAAAGCCAGAGTGGAGGGTACAGCGCCTTGTATGACACAATTTATATGCACTTGGCTTTGCCCCATCGCAGTTTGCTCTCCACTTCCTTACTACTTTTACTATTCTCTAGAAAGCAAGGAATGTTTGCTCAATATGAGCGAACACGATTTCTCAGTTTTGATCATCACTTTTCTCGTAATATTCGTCGCTGTTCCTTATCTTTTCATGTTGGTCTTTTACCCCGTAATTGTTGTCAAACTGGTGAGACACAAAGTTCCTGGAAACTCAAGTTCTCGGTCGCAAGTCACAAGAGCCAGAAGAAAACAAAATATCCGTTTGACAAAAATGTTCGTAACTATATTTGTAACACTCTTACTAACTAATGGCGCCTATCAAATTGGGTTTGTTATTGATGTATTTTCTTTTGCATCAGAGTGTGTTTCGACCAAGATATATAATGCCGTGCTTCCACTATATAATGTATTTCATGCAATTAACCCCCTGATTTATTTTATATTCTGTTCGTCTTATCGCCTGGGAATCAAGCAAGTTTTCTCTTGCTTTTGTCGTCGGTTTAAAGTAAGACAAATGCCGCCTGGCGGAGCACCAATGGAACAAGGAAATGCGTTGTAAAAGCTGTAATCATTTGTTCTGTGCTGTAACTTGTATTTGTGGTTTCTTCGTACGAACTTAACTGGGATGTTTGGGGTTATAAATGTATGATAATCTGCCACTCTGGCCTACCAGCTTGTTTCTTCAAATGTTGCCTTATTAAAAGGGTTATCGAATATGTTTTGTGTTTAAAAAAAAAGCTAGTATCAAGAAACAAACTTGTGATTGGAAAGCAGTTCTTTCAAAGTTGCTGGCCGGGCAAATTCCGCTTTTAATGGGCACAGCTTTTTAATCCAAGCCTGAATCAGAAGTCAGTGTACGGGAAATATCAAACTGACGCCTTGCTGTATTGACCGAACGAGAGCGAGGCAGAAGTCTGATATTTCCCGTAAATACGAAACGTTCAATGTTAATAAGTATTTTATTATAAGACATTTTTTTCTAAAATGCACGCGGGTAGACCATCAGCAACAACCTGTAATGCCCGTAGGAATTTAATTACCAGAGGTCTAGACCGCTCAAGAGCCAATCAGAACATGCATGCGAAGTATCTTTGTCATTTAAAAATCTGCGATACTCAACGGGTAGTATTCCACTTTGTTTTCCGCGTAAAAGTTATGCAATAACCTGTAATGCCCGTAGAAATTTAATTATTGCTGGTTTTCACTCAATCCCTGGGGATTCAAATGACAAAAGGTATGGCGGCCATGTTTGTGCCCCTAACAAAAGAAACTAATTACAACTCCATTGTATAAGGGCACAAACATGGCGGCTCTGACGTCACATGAAAACCAAGAATAAGAGATCCAGACCACTCAAGGACCAATCAGAACACGCGAAGTATCTTTGTTATTAAAAACCAGCGATATTCAACGAGTAGTATTCCACTCTGGCTTCCGCGTAACAGTTATGCAGGGGTCCCATTGCAGTCTTCCCAAAACTTCAACTGCCAACTGATTCCGAACAGTTCCGATCGCGGCCGCAAATTTTTGGAGTCGATCATTTCCAAACACTCCTGAAGATTTCCGAAAATATTCCGAAAACTTTAAAAGTCCACTAAAACGGTTTGGGAACTTTCAGAAGATTTCCGAAGGCTACAGAAAATTTCAAAAATCGTAAAAACTCAAAAACGGTTCTAAACTTTCAAGTTGGAATTTTTATTTATTACTCATTTTCAAAAGTTTTTACCCTTAAGATTTTTAGGTCGTTGCCCGTCTTCTCAAATTTTAGCTCATCGTGACTTTTGGCCGTTACTCGTTTTCCCGTTACTCTGTTACTCGTTTTAGTAACACCCTCTTTTGTTGGTAATTCTGGAAACATTTTATAAAGAAATCACCGAAAAAAAAGTCTTTTGGAGCAGATATCAGACATAGGAGGGAGGATCAGTTTACATTCTCAATTGTTGATGCGGAAACCCGAACAACAATAGACCAGTTTGGTATTCGTAGTTGCCGCTGATTACAATGACTACAGACTCATTTACTCAGCGTTAGCCTCGTCTTGATGTTAGTTATTTTATTATTTTAACACCAAGCCGAGGCTAAGGCCGAGTAAAAGAGTCTGTAGTCATTGTAATCAGCGGCAACTACGAATACCAAACTGGACTATTCTACATCGTTCTCTCTTAAACTGGAAAAGTTTACAAAATAACACAAAACAACACGTGATACATTGTTCTGAGGCCACTGAAACTCGAGTGTTTTCCAATGAAATCAAGGTAAGAAAAAACTATGAAAAAGTTAATACAAATGACGCTTGGATTCAATTCAGGATTTATTGATTATGCAAGAGCGTCTACAATATATACAACAATTGCATTGTTTGTAATCACAAAAAATCCAGCTAAAGTCTACGTGCTTGTAGAAAAGACAAAAAAGAAGCGTCCAGAACTTTTCTTGTTTTACTGGAATGCAAAAACATAAAGGGAATGGTCGGTCATTAACACTTGTAGTTGACGCACTGTCTTTGTGGAGCGAACAAACTCAAAACCCGAGTTTATTTTAGTTTTAAAGCAATCATGTTTTACGACTGGATCTATCGAGTCCTCTTTTTCAGAAGTCCGCGGTTTCGATATATTTTAAGTCACGACTTACTTTCCGGTTCTGAACATAATCAAGATTATCTATAACAGACAAACTTAACCCTTAAACGGTCATAACATACACTATACACCGGAGAAGAGGGGTGTAAAAAGTTTTCGAAAGTAATCAGCAACAATTTGCAAATAGAGATTCCACTACGCGATTACCTACTAACAAGTTTATATGGAAATAATAATCTCATATCACTATTTAGTGTTGATTGGGCAACATATTTTCCAAACCAAAATCCGCCACCAAGGTTGTCATTATGGACTTTTTATTCACCGATAACTTCATTGGTTTTCCTCGACTACGAGCAAAAGGAAAATACGGGTCACAGTTTATCCTCAAAAATACTTGGGAGTATCCTATTCGTGAACAGGGCCAATCGTGCACACACTTAGTTTTAAGGTCTATCCTTTGTGTAAAAACTAACTAAACTATAGTTCAAAACTCCGAGGTCAAATTCTCACCTTAGACAATTTGATGAATGTTCATCCAAACTGATTGTAAAGTTTGTTTTTTCACTCCCACAAAGACTGCAAACATCTATACAGTATCAATACAAAATAATACAACTGAATGCAAGAGTAAAATAAGTTTGGTGATCCAATCCAAATTCTCCAAGATAAGGTGCAAAATTTCCAAACCATTTATAAATTATGAGATTTATGAATACATGTAATTACAAAACGTAGCAGTAAATGTACACCACTCAGTAGTATTGAGAGTGAAAGGGTTTCAACAGAAAAAAATTGAAAAATTGCCTCATCTTGGTTCAACAATTACTTCAAATAAATGTTCTCTATGGATCATGAAACCGAGAAATCTGGGAGAAACGGTAAACAAAGAGTTTGAAAAGATCAAAAACAGTTACAGTTATTACCGATAATAGTTATTTTTAGTTTCAAGTTTGATCTCTTGCCACTTAAACCTTTAAACTTTCTCAGTATTATGAATATCCAACAGTTACACTGTATCTAAACAAAGCTACAATGTATATTTAGTAACAATTATGTACATATTGTTTATAAATATATGCAAACTGAAAAACTGGATAACCCAGTCAAGGATATAATAATTTTACTGTCTAATACTATCCAATCCCTCTAGCGCTCTGGGGGACTCTCATAACGTCTCTTTTTAGCTTTCTCTTTGCAGTTCTTCTTGTGGTTTGGCCAGTCCCTCTGAGGAACAGTAAATCAAAATGCATTAGTTCTGTCATGACAAGGTGCAATAGAAAGAGAGGGGAAGAGAGAGGGCAAGAACTGACTTGCAGTGATTTCTGATCCTTTAAAATTGGTCCTGTGCTTTTTTTATTACAAGTGTACATGTATATATTTCATCGAATTAAAAGATGTATTCGATAGAACTGAGATTTAAATTAAACTTTATATTTTATATGTTTTATAGACGGAGCGATCTTTCACCTCTCAGCCTGTCAATTATTATCATTGACAAAGCTCCTCATTGGCTGAAAGACAATGCAAATCAACCAAGTGTGACAAAGGTCCTGGTTGATTTGCAATGTCTTTCAGCTAATGAGAAGCTCAAGAAACGTTCAAAACTGACAGGCTGAGACTTTCAGCCCACAGGTAAAGTGAAGGATCGCTCCATGTTTAAACACAAACTTTTAATTTAATGGTACTTTCAGATTGAAACACATAAGTGCAGAAGTGATTTCCAGCCTTTACAAGTCACCATTAAGTCCAGATAGAAACGTTTTTGCTCTGCAGAATTAAAGTAACATAACACAGTAGGATAGTGCCACTTATCAGATTTTATTTTTTCAAACCTAATAACACAATGCAAATAAAAGCGGCACTTGTTACCTACCTCTTGACACTGGGTTCCACAATATCGCACTTGCTGACATCGACCACATATACTAAACTGACGCAGCTGGAAAGCAGATTTGGAAACAATTAAGATATTAATGTTAACTTCAATACTCAAAAAATCACATCAAAAGTATATCATAAAATCCCAATCAGATAAACCCCCATAGATTAAGCTCATTGGTTATGGACTCATATACCCCAGATGGAAGCCCCCTGTATGTAAACCCTTAAAAAAACTTTCTTTGTTTGTACATGTTTAGTCTCCGCTCTTTCTTTTCCTAAGCCACAAACTACTACTTATGGACTTCATTCTTTTGACTAATTATCTGCCAGACTTTCAGACAGTTTACCAACGTGTTTTAAACAATTTAATAAAGATAATAAAACATGTACAGTAATAAAAAAAAGTTCTTAGCTTAGACATGTGTAACAAAGAATTAGTTTTCCAACATTTGATTGTATAATTGTCATTCAGTGGTACACGTACATTATTTTACAGTTGTTACAGTTATAGCCTTGGAAAAACTTTAGTTAGTGTCAACTGCCTTCCATTGGGGTAAGTTTGTGTATTAACCTTTCAGTTTACTAACCTCACTTTCCATTTTACAGCAAGGTGGATAATGGCATTCATAGAATGAGGAAGAATCATCTACAAATAAACATACAAACAACAAGTTTAATACTATTCTGTGAACTACGTTTAATTAACATCAAAAAACTTTGAACAGATTATGTTTAAGACAAAAAAGCATTCAAAATTTTATAGTGTCCAAAACCATTTGTGTCTGAAATTTTTACAGTACAGTATAAAAACTTAAGGTAGTTTCTTCAGCTTTTTTTCCAGCACAGTTACCAGGTTAAAAATACAAAAAAAGTGGTCTTTAGGAAAAAAAACTATGTAGTTTTCATTTTCTCTATTAACGTTTTAAAGCTGAATCAGAACTCCATGTATTTCTTAGCCTGTAAAGCAAAGATTTTTCGAGTTTTTCATCACTCACAGGAACCCTGTGTCCTTGGCAAATTATGGATAATTGCAAATACAAACTGGAAAGAATGGAAAGGAAGCAAGAAAGGTTTGAGCTTTGTACATTAAATATTTTGTAAAAATTTTGATATAATTATGCAAAAAATTCCCCTGATTATGGGAAACAAATTTTACTTAAATACCAGTCTTTTAGCAAATTTAAATGGCATGCCAAAGTTTATAAATCCCAACAAGTAGTAATACTGATTATAATACTGGACATTATAAGAACCTTACTTATTAAAAACTTAACAGTCAGGGCTGAATAACAGAAGTTTAGGTTCACTAAGTGTAACATAAATTATAATAATTTAGGCAAAATGAAAAAAATTAGTTGGTTAAAGCATCCTTTCTACTAAATGTTCATGGTCGGATGGACGATTTTTATTTTTTTTTAGTTTATTTTTTTATTTATTATGCACTCTTTGTCCAAGTAAAGAAACTTAGAATTTTAGTTAAAGTCATTCACAGGGACTATCTCTGCATATTTATATCCCAGTAGATCACGAAAATGTTCAGTTTTCAAGTTAAGTAAAAGTTCAGTCTTGACCTAAATATGCTTTAGAAGAAAACTTGTGTATGTCCTTGATATGGTCGGGACCATTATATTATAAAGGAAATGTATGGAAATAAAAATAAAAAATTTTCTTGGTCGGTCCGAGCATTTTCAGTGGTCAGGCAGGGATGCTATCCAACTATTTATTTTTGTTTGGTCTTATCTACAGATAATAATTATTTCAAGAAACCTCACCTTCTTCTTCAACTAATTCTCCATTTGAATTATAGAACTTGTTGTAAACTGAGTTGATAAATTGCTGCAAGTCAAGAGAACGCAACTTAATAATTACACAGTATGGTACAGTGAAACCCTGTTAATATGGACACCAAAGGGGCAGGCCAATTTGTCTCTATTTAATAACGGTGTGTCCATATTAAGTGGGCAGTCAGACAAAAAGTTATGAATACATGTTTTATCAACAGAAAGATGAAGACTCAGAAAATATTCAAAGTTCCAGTATTGTACAAGTGATAAACTAATACAGTGTACTGTAGGTCTGTGACGAGAACAGTGGTCCACTGGCTAACATGTCTGACTTATAAAGAACATGAACATTGTAAAACCTAACTTACATGTAGGTGAGTTCAAATCTAGGCCTGACCACTGTGTCGTGTCCTAAAGTTTGACACAGTCTAGTCAACTTACTCCAGCAGGTGTTCCAATTCTCTCCATTTCTCTACAAGTTTCCCAAAGATGGCATTATTTCCTAGCCTTCTGAATAGTTCATATCTTCTAAAATCTTGCAAAACATGGAAAATTAACATTAACCTTCAACGACCAAACTATTTTGACTAACATTTAAGCCCAGGAGGGAAGGGGGGGGGGCAATCGAAAACAATTGAGCTTTGGCAAGTAAGCAGCTTTGGGCTGGCTAACTACTTTCCATTTTAGGTTCGAAAAACCTTGGGGGGTTCCATTTGACCCCCCCCCCCCTGGATGTTCGAGGGTTAACTGACCCACTGCATCTCTAAATGTAGATATAAAATTACGGTACCTCATCTTGAACTTCAAAAGGTGGGAGTCTTGACACAGCCATCCAGTATAAACTCTGGTCTTCTCTTGGTTGATTGGAATTACAGCTTACACTGAGTAGCACAGCACATCATTTGATCAGGTAATAAATTAGTGAGAAAAAAATAATTATTGTGTTCACAATTAAAACATTTCACTAATTATATGCTATAATAGTTATTCCCCTCGACATTCTCGTGACAGATGTGACTCAATCAATATCCATCACCAGTCACTTCAGAGAATAATACATGTAACTATTGTGAAATATTACAGTATAGTAACTTCTTCTTCAAGTAAAAATGAAAAAGTTTCCATATGGTGCAGAGACAAAAAAAAAGTATTTATGTTGCTTTGTGTGACAATCAAAAAATTTGAAACATTATGAAGAAAAAGAATCCTGTATAAGTTTATAGGGAGAATTAAAGAGTTGATCAAAATTCACTTATTTAATAAATAAATCCTTATTACACTAACATATTTAATCATATTTTTTAAGGCTGAAGTCACAGATTAGAACATCAGAAAGTGAAGCTACAATTATTCTAACAAACCTCTCTTCTTTATCAGCTTTGAACCTCTTGTGCTTGTTACCACAAGGTACAAGACAAAGATTTTGCATTCTGTTATCTGAAAATTAATAAACAACATTGAAATTCAGGCCCGTAGGTACGGGGGTGCATAGGGTGCACACATACCCCCCATGGACCCCAAAAGGTCTGCATTTGGAGGTTTAATACATGTAAAAGACAATGAAGAAGCCTGAATACATGTAGGTTTATCACAACAGTTGGTGCTAAGTTCTGCAAATTGAAGCTCGCCATTTTTTTATAAGTGTGTTTGTCCCAAAAATTTGCCTTTTAAGAGTCCAAGTTTACAAAATTTACACCCCCCCCCCCCAACAAAAATCCTGCCTACGGGCCTGATATTGGAGTGTAACTACCGGTATGTTTAATTAGTGAAACAATTGGCAGTTTTAATAAATTTCAAATTTTGAAGTGTAACATTCTATTGGTATAAAGAGACTACAGTAAGAATCAGTTCTAGGCAAAGATTACAAGAGAAAGGGAAGTCAAAGCTACATGATTGTAGTAAGACCACCCTCTGGACAACACAGGTTTCTCCATGTACTGGAAAGGGCCAACCTTAACCCACTAAATATACAATCATGTACATACACGAACTTGCACATACCAAATGGTATTTATTCACTCAGTTTTATCTTCATCACAATCTTTTCTGCCATCACAGACATTAGCATACATAGCTCCCATACGTCTAATAATTACTAATAGAAACTGTAATTACGTACATGTACTATAATGTTCAAATTTGTTTGTACAGTTACTGTATATACAGTATATCATTTTTTTTCTTACCTACAGTTACACAGTTCTTATGAGCAACTCTAAACCCTGGCGCAATACCACCACAATGCCTCTCCCTACAAGAAGAGCAAACAGAAATAAAAATGTAATTACATTTACAGGGATCGCATTAACGCAAAAATCGTGCATTTTTACGTAAAGTGTTTCTCAAACAAGGCATTTTGTAATTTGGAATGCATCCCTTACAAGTACGCAAACATTAAATCAGCTCAAAGCTTTCATCTTTATTATGGGACCCCTTAACAAACCTTTGGGGCCCCAAACAAGCAGGATCAAGGAGTCCCGGGACTCACAGCAAAACTTTCTAGCGCAATCCCTGATTTATTTAATGACCATGTGAGACAACTATATTATGAATCAGTAAATTTTATTAAGAGCGGCTGACTGTAACGGTCGAGAACTCTCCGTCAGCGACCAATTTTGCAAATCGCTCATATTTTGCCCAA
>JAOBYE010442197.1:0-13832 GCA_025403585.1 Parazoanthus swiftii | reverse complement strand
CCTTCCACAATCTTCACTACCTAGGTCCAGGGAGAGTAATTAGATTCTGAGCACTGTATTTTGATTGTTACAAACTTGCATTTTAATGGCAATTGGTGAAGGACTTAATATACGGATGAGATGGCTCACAAGTAGCCCTTTGATTTTTTTGCAATTTTAGCCTCAAAATCTTTTTATTCTGTCTTTGAAGGCTCACTATGTTTTCCGTAGGGGGTTATAAACTGACCTAACACTCAGTAAGCTGCCTTTATACACTGTTTTTCGGAGAGCTGAATACTGCAGGACTACTGCAGTTCAACAATGTACACATGCATATTTCTTTTATTCAGCCACAGTTTGTTCTTATTTTGTTCCTATTTTTTGGGCAAACTCTGCCTTAATGTTCTTATTTAGTTTGTTCTTGATATAAAAGAGTATATGAAACTATCATTAAATGCTAACGTTTTTCATTTGCAACTTGCTCAAACACCTCTAAATACTGCAATCTCCGTTTAACGGGAAAAAATATGTAAGTATCTGCAAAGGTTATGTGTTCATTGAACACTCAACTGTTGCTTTTCGTACACCAAACTTAGGAGTGTTGCTTCGCATTCTCCCGAGTCGCCTTGTTTCCCCCACAACTTGGTTAGAAATTGATTTCTCCCGTTGAAAAGGACTTTTTTTCCATCTTGCCACTTGAATGAAAGTAGCTTGCCATCAACTGCGGAGTGTGGCCTCGTTTGCTGCTTGATGGGTATGGTTGGGTTTCTTTCAGTTTCAGGTCAAGGGAGTGGCTTCGTCTGGTGCTTAACGGGTCAAGACGGTTTTCTTTCAAGTCACCAAGAGAATGGCTTCGTTTGACGCTGAATGGACCAAGCTGGGTTTGCACCAAGTGAGGAGAGTTGCTTCGCCGCGGTTTGTTGTTGGAAAAGTCATGATCGGTTTCTTCTAATAAAGGAAGGGATTTACTTCGTCTACGGCCAGGCCTCGCTTTTATCGGAACATCAACGTTTCGTTTAGAAGGCGAAGACATTTCCTCATAGGGTGTAGCAAGATGCAGTGATAACAGTGCCTGCAAATCACGAACAATGAACGAGTATTTAGTTTACAGCACGGTCGGTGTTTTGTGGTGTAGTAGTAATCTTTATTTAAACACGGTAAAATTCATTCATCTAAAAAGACTACAACTATACACTATACTAATTACAAAGCTGGTTTCCAAGAGTGCCGTGCTGCTATATAAAACCGTCAAGTAACCGCTTAAAAAGGTGGTATAGAAGGTAATGAATTTAAAAGACGAATTATAGCCAATCACATTTGACATAAAAATGAATAAACTAAGGTAATACGGTCATAAAAATGTTTGGTAATTTGGGCCTAGACATTTTATTACTTGTTTGTTCCAACCAAACCTGTAGCAAGTTTAACTATTCAGTAGGCAAATGAATGCGTTCGGTTGTTTTTGCATATTTAAAATACACGTTACAAATGAGTTCAGCTAGTAAATTGAACGAAGTGGAAAACATAACACGATTCAATAACACTAGTCAACTCCCATTAAATTTTAGGAAAGATTAAGCTGCTGATAAAATTACTAGTTAATCGTACAAGATAACAACATACACAAACACAAAATAACTTCAACGAGAACTGCACATCAGTAAGTATGTATACATATGTACGTAAATAATTTATTTTTGATATTTAATTAACTAGTTTACTGATTTATTTATTATCAGAAGTACTACTGGGCCCGATCCAAACGCCGCTCCACTCATGTGCCGAACCTAACTCAATAAAGTTCGACTCTAGAGCGATTTTGGAGCCACGGTTGATTCATACGCCGTGCCAAGGTCAGTCGAACTAAACAGAGTATTACGTTATTACTGGAAAAACAGAGTATTATTCAAAATATCTTAAATTATCTTAATTTATGTGTTAGGTTCGACACATGACAAGAACACCGTATAAATCAGACGTCGTTCCATCCTCGCAAAATGCGACATACTCTCAGTACCCTTGTTTGCCGCTCCAAGCCTAGCCTGCCGGACCAAACTGATTCAAACTCCGCTTTTCTGCCGGACGTAACTCATCAGTTAGGTTCGGCACATGAGCGGAGCGGCGTTTTAATCGGGCCTTGCTTAAAAACTACTTAATTGTGGATAATAAGTTACAGACCTTTGCTGTTTTAAAGCTTAAACTTACTAAAACCGGAAGATAGATTAAGCTATAAGTTATAACAGAACCTTATAAGACTATAAATTACATCTAAACATGCTATAGCCTCGTCCCCAGTTTAACGCGTCGGCTCGATCTACGCGGCGCGGCGGCTTGGGCCCTACTCAGTTTTTGTTCTTTGGTTTTCCTCTTCCGCCTTTTTGAAAAAGGAGGTTTAGCGACCAGGCAATGGAACGGGACCGAAGGAGGATGACTGGGGACGAGGCTAGAAATGCTAAACATTTACTGCAACACGCTCTAAGTACAAACAGTTTGCATAAGATAAAAAAAACAAACATGCGCGGCTGAAAGCAAATGTGGTTGGTTACAGTACTTAATTGTTGTGTCTTGGTTCAGGTCGAACTGACTGTGGGGGAAATGCGGAGTGGGGGGGGGGGGATAAGTAATAGTCCAGTTTCGTATTCCCTGTTACCGCTGACTGTAATAACCATGGACTCGACTTGGTGTTGAATATACATAGAACTAGCGAGAAAAACTAGAAGTCCAAGCCTCCAACAATACACGTTGGTATTCATGAATACTTAACACGAAGTCGAGGCTCGCAATGTGATAACAAGTCTTCAGCGTATACCAGCCCGAGTTGCTTTAAAGAGTTAATGAAGTTGTGAAGAACTTGTAGTTTTTGCACTTAGTCAGGATTCTTCTGCATATTTCTTATATTCTAGTTTTCATAACGCTTTCAAGAGCCAGTTGCATAAAAACAATTGTCCTACTGACAGAAATGTTCACTGTGAAATACACCAGTCGTACTTCCATATCGTCTTTAGTAGAGATATCAGTTTCCAAACATTTTCCGATTTTTTAAAAAAATTTTAAAATGTTTTCTGAAGATTTCTTTGTCAATTTTGAAAGATTTGTAAGGATTTTCCGAAAATTTATGCGAAGATTTGCAGAAAAATTCCGAAGTTTTCCAAATATTTTCCCTCATCGGGAACTCCAGTCTTCAGGTTGTACGGTCTTAATCAGTGAACGTTTTTGGTTTCAAACAATTATTCTTTTCTCTTCTTTCTTTGATGCCAATGATATCCAGATATCTTCATGACCAGCTTGTTTAATGGGTGACATCAAGGAGAAAAACATGGGGTGTTTATGAGAACTGTGGTTACGATTTAAACGTCTGTAGGATGATTGGTCTTGGCAGCAATTAACTGTATAAGCAACAAAATGGTAGTTTTAATAAACATAAATTCTTCTGTCAAATCAGTTGCTGCTTCGCACAAGGGAACAAGAAGGCATAACATGTTAGTTATTCACTTTGCTCTGGCTGCCTTTTACCGAAACGCTCTTACATGTCCCCTCCTAGTCTTTCCTTCCTCTCGAGGCCGAATTCCCCCGGGGGGGGGATATACTCCCTCACAAACGCCAAAGGATAGGTTTTTCGAGCGGTTTTGGCCTGAAACTGGATATAGGTTTGTGTGGATGAAAATGGTAAAAGTTCCAACAGCAGGTCTGAAATTTGGTAGAGAAAATCGCATAATTTTGTCTGAAAACGGGTAAAGGTTAGCGTCGAATCATCACTTCTGATACTGGAATGCTTGGATACTAACAGACCTGTCAGAGTTTGGAAGCTTAAAACAAACATTTTGTCGTAAGACTTTAGACACATTCCAGTGGGGCTCAGGCTAAAGCAACTCAGGGGGAAATTTAACAGTGCAATTCCTAAACTGTCAAATCAGCCCGGGAATATCAGGGACTTTTGCATGATCTCGATCTTCTATTCAGCTGATCTTATAAAACTCGAATGACGTATACGATTTACTTGCTATGGCATTACATTCAACCGGCATCTCATACAAGTCAGTGATCGGTCGCTTCGAAGAGCGGGTAATGAGTTGTTAGTTGGTCCAATAATACGTGAACACCAACCTATACTCCGGCTTGAATTTAGCAAGAACCCTAACGCGCACCTATGCAGTCGCATAAAGATCTTATGAGACTTCAAATGTACGACCTACATGTCAATTTGTATACAAAAGGCAAAAAAATGCACTTAGCTGACACCTTCAGTCGACACTAACTATATATCACCTTCTAGAGAATCAAAAGAAGATTGAAGAGCCAGAAGAGATCAGTGAAATCACCAATCTCCCAGAAACTAATACAGACATGTGTGCCGTCGCGCCACGGACCAAGACGAAGTCTCGCATACGTTGAAAGAAACCATTCTGGCGGGCTGGCCAGAGACTAAAAACAGTCTTCCAGTAACCATGACCCCCTACTCTCACCTCCGTAATGAACCGGTGGTCCAAGATGGGTTGATAATGATATTCCGCGCGGATCGGCTCTCCGCAAACCTATATGACAGACAATCTACATGCCAGCCACCAAAGGACTGAGTCAGCTATGAGAATACCCTGCGAGCAGAGATCTCTCATATCGTTACGAAGATATAAGGGATCTCTGCTCGCAGGGTACTCTGAGAAGGGCTAGATAAACCATGTACTGGGCCGACATGAAGGCAGAGATCAGCGATCACAGTAAATGCGACATATGCTGTGTGACTGGACCGAAGCAAATGAAAGACTCATCAGTCAGAGCAATCCAGACCACCCTTGGGCCATAGTCGTCCATGCAAGATTGTTCGAGTGTGAGCCGAGAATAAGGACTTCATGGTAATTGTTGGTTATTTCTCTCTTTTTTTAAAATTGGCCGCCTTTACAGCACCAGCACCACCTCAGTCTTTAGAAACCTCGAAAGTGCCATATCGCCAGATATGGTACCCCAGATGAAATAGTATGGGATCAAGGCCTGCAGTTTACATTGGGAGGAACAAATGGCAAAAATCACACAGTTACCCCAGCCTTATCAAGCAAACGACAAGGTCGTACTCGACCTAGGCCTACTCATGATCGCGTGATTTCCGAGGATACCCGAGGATAACCAAGGACACCACATGTCTGTCTTTTCGCACAGTGTTAATTTTGTTGGGAACTTCTTTTTGCTGAAATGGAGGGATTTATGTTTTGCCGACATTTTAACGTTAAAAAAAGTCATGTGCCAGTTCGTATTCCATTTGAAGAGACCGGGGAGGTCTTCATGAGGAATAACAGGCGGCAAGTCGGAGACCATATAGTTCTATATACAGTAAAAACCCGCGTATAAGAAACTAAAATTTGAAAACCTGTTAGGCTGAAATTGACCATTTAGATTTACATAAGAACCAGTTTTAGCCTAGAGTTCAAAACATGTTCTTAACTTTGAGAATTCAGTCAAACAATGATTTCTTAATCAAAATAAGCTTTACCAGTTAACGAAATGAAGCCAAACCCTGGCAATGAGACAATTAGCATGCATATAAAAATTATATGATATATGCAAGTGCATATAATGGATCCGAGTATGCTTGAATTAGTCAGTTTATGTATACTGTACAACACAAACAAACAGGCCATGCCCACCAGTACCAAACATGATTTTTGTTCAGAAAATAAGAACCTGTTTAAAAACCTAAATAGCCTAACTTCTCAGTTAAGTACCATTTATATAAGAACCTATTAAAGTTAACTTAAAAAGCGTAGGTTCTTATACGCGGATTTTTACTGTAGTTTGGATCGTCAGCAAAGGGGGCCAAGGTACCAAATTGTACTAAAAAGCGACTTTATCCGAAGATTCATAGTTTTGTTCATTGCATTACTTGTAGCCAATATACGTATATCAGACAAACAAGTGCAATAGAATAAGTGCGCAGTAAGTATCTTCCGGGCCTTCGCGCAACATTACTACAGAACAATATTACACAGATTTAATCAGTGTCATTCTGCAGGGCTAAAAGCATTACAACCTTATATATGTACCTGCAAACTTTTATCGAGTCAAATGCGTGAGATTTTCATCTCCTCATGACCGAAATTTCCGAAAATGTTTCTGCAACTTCTGACGGCTTACCGAAGACTTACGAACCGTACCGAACACGTCCGAAGATGTTTTCGAATACTTCCGAAGCTATTTGAAGCTTTTCCGATGGCTTTCAAACGTAATTAAGACGTTCTGAAAGCTTTCGTAATAGCGCGTTTTGATACAGTTAGGGCTCCAACGCGACATTAAGTGTATTTTGTTGGAACATTTACAAGGAATGCTGGATTGACATTTTGTTGTTAGTGTGCTAAAAGAACGAGTAATCAGGATTTCCAAGTTAAGCGTGAGAAAACTGCCCTTAATGCGTGAGATCGACATCTTTGGTCCGCAGGCGTGAGACTCGCGCATAATGCGTCAGTGTTGGCAGGTATTTATTGGTCCGCAGGCGTGAGACTCACGCTTTGATGCATGAGAGTTGGCAGGTATTTATTGCTCCGCAGGCGTGAGTCTCGCGCCTAATGCAGGGACACCTTATATAATGACTTGCTTGAAATAAAACTACACATCTTTTTAGTATTTAAAGAATGTAAAACCAACTTACCTCTACAGCAAAGATGAGACTCCCGTGATGGTGAAACCAGTTTGTATGGGCGCCATTCCCGCCAAAACTATCATCTCTTCATATTAAAACATTAGGCCCCAATAAAACAAATATTAAAAAATAGACCCTAATACTAAAAAATTCAGACACTAATAATAAAGGGATAATACTTTTGGCGGGAATGGCACCTCATAGGTTTGAAAACAGTTATGTAATTTCATCACAGCTGTGAAACGAAAGTTGAACAGTTAACAGACAAATCCTTATATTTCCATATATCAGTTTGCAAATCTTTGAAAATTGAACATCACTATTAATGCACTTTAGAAGAATCTTGAAAAAGTCAACGCTTTCACATATAGTATTTGTTCTTTACCTGTAGAGTTCCACAGACCAACAGCTTCAGCTTCAATCTACTAGCTTTTTCGAGCAAAGCTACTGATTAAGTTGTATAGCCATCATGGTTTTTATTTCCGGTTCAATAAGATCAAAGCATAAGGTTATAAAGCCTTGGTATGCCCGTTCTGTTGTGGATGGACGGTAAACTTTGAGCGATGTTTTTGTCAGTTCACTTGCAAGTGGAAATTTCGACGACAGAGAGCCAATTGACAAGTTTAAGGACGATAAATGATAATAACTGACTTTCGTACAGAAGCACCTGCCTTTATCTTGTTCTTAAAATCGGTTAAAGTATAGACTTCCAGAGAAAAGAGCTCCGCTTCCTTCTTCTTTTTCAAAAAACCGGACGTTAAACATAAGTTTTTATACTTGGCCTAAGAGGCATACATTTAACGTATTTAACTGCATGATAGTATTTTACAAATATACTCAACATAGTTGCTGAATTAGAAACAAAGATATGTACTAAACTATTTTAAACTGAAGAAGGTAGAACATGCATGCTCATATATCAGCGCAGAAAGAACTGCTGATTCTAAATAACTTGCTTCACTATATAAAATGATGCTGCTCAGAACATATGTAAGTGAAGTCTAAATGTGTCCATTTTTATGTATTACCAACTTAGCATTAAAATCACTGCAACATGACATAAATATAAAGAACATTGGCCGAGTGCGAGGTCCGTACGGCACGTTTTTTGACCGAGTTTTTTCCTTCCTTTTCGCGCTTGGGCCATAAAAACAAGGAAGAAAAAACGAAGATCCATAACATGCCGTACGGACCGAGCAAACGAGGCTAATAAGATGTTTCTTGTATGGCTTTGTTGATTGTTTGAAGCAAGTGAGGCTGTAAATGACAGCCGCTCCAGAACTAGAGGTCCGTACGGCTACTTACGGACCTGAAATTGACCAATCACAGCACGCGAAAACAGTCAGCCATACAATAAGATAGATTATATAGCTATGACTCAAAAATACTTCACATCCAACTTTCTTGAAATAATTGATAGTTATTGATCTTCAGCCTCGGTAAAAGCACTTGTGTTTTCTGGGGAGTACTTGGCATTAGCATCATTACCGTCATTATCACATGTATAGGTCAAACAAGTACAGGAGGGAAACAAATGTGTTTTCCATGTATATGTGGAGAACACGTAAACCCCAGCTAATATGAGTTGGTTAGAGTAATACTTGCGTAAAATGGGTGAATGCTCCAAGTCTCCAGTTTAAGACAGTGGCTTTACTCAACCTGATACTTTAATATCGCGAATATCGCGTCTCTTACTGATTACAATGCCTCTAAAATTAGTCTTTCTGTTCTATTCCGGCTCATATCCATTATTTTCGAGTTCTTTAAGTCGAGTTTCGTAACTTTTCGCGAGCAAACGATATTGGTCTAAACGTGCAACTAATTTGTAGACTGCTCCTTATGTTGACTCTTCGTTAGGTCAGTTTCTCCTTGGGCTTTCTAAAAATTGAGGCACTTGTTTCAATTGGCTCGTGGACCGTCTTGATGTTAAACTTGTTGAGAACCCTTGATAGTTTTCTCGGAGGCATTCTTGGCATCTATGTGATTTTTCTGTCGTCTTTCATCTCCATTGTGGTTGTTTTTGGCTCTGTATTCCTTGACGAAATGTTTTGGGCATCCTTTGGATCTCAGTGTCTTAAAAACGCTGTTCGGTTGAATGGATCGAATTGGCGAGGAACAAAAAGGTTTCAGAAAATATCCAGGATGCTCGACAAGTTTTTAAAACATCAGGACGGCCCACAAACTAGTTCATCCTCGGGAGCCCAGGGCATGAGGAGAGCAAAAGCAAGAACACTGGGGTGGGGGAGGGGAGCAGGGAGGAAGGGGAAAATCTTTTCATCTTTTCCCCTTTTCCTCTTCTTTTTTCTCTCCAGTCCTCATTTCTCCCTTCCCGACGTCCAGAGTTCCCGGGGATGAAGCTAGTTCAAACCAACTATTTCTAGAGGCATGACACTTGACCAGAGGACATAACCCTATTAAGAAGTATGCACACATTTTGAATTGTTCGTCAATGTGTAACAGAGTTTAAAAAAACTACATACCTTTTTGGTACTCTGAATAAACATACTAAGTGAAGCAACTTTAGAAGATTTGTTATAAGATTTTGATTTTAAGCTTTCATTGTTCATGGCATTACGTGCAGCAAAAGGATGAGACAAATCAATGCAACAGAATCATGCATGTGGAATAAACTTGTTAATAACTTGCAGAATAAATGCGCAGTACGTTTTCTTCTTTCTCACAATAATACCACGGAACAATAAAAACAGATTTAGTTGTCATTCTGCAGGGCTAAAAATAATTACAACTTAATATAGTGACTTGCTTAAAATGAAGAAAAACTACTTTTTAGTATTAAAGAATATAAAATCAACTTACCTCTGCAGAAAAGATGAGACTCAAGTAATGATGAAACCAATTTGCAACCAGTTTTGTTAACTGTTATGTCACAGCTGTGAAATGAAAATTGATCTGTTAAGAGACCAAAACACATAAAAAACAAGTACGTCTTTAAGGATTTGTCAAGAAGGTACTTGTTCTGTATTGACAACTCATGTCTGTTGCCATTCCTTGGGGGGGAATGGGGAGGGGGGGGTTCTAAAAATAGGTGCCGCTGTGCCCATAAGACCTTGTTCTAGACCAAGAAAAAACGTTGTTATAGATAAAGCTGCAAAACGACACTCTGTTCAAAATTAGAAGCGACACAAACATATTCTGTTCAAAGTCAAAAAAATTGTGGGCAATATCCAGACCAAAAACGACGGGATTGTTTACCCTGTTTTATACTAAGAAAGGTAAAAAAAACACACCAATCATTTGATAAGAGGCAAAGAACAGATTGGCGTTGTCAGCTGTGGGACGTAAAAGATAATGTTGCCAAGGAACTGTGATTGTCGAATTTGCAAGCGCGACGCACGAAACCCAAGTTTGAGAAGGCTCTTGAATATTTTGACGCGAGGGAGTTAAGATCACCGGATCTTGAAGGAGCTGATAGTAGATCAACAGCTGCCACAGGATTTCCTTCTGAAAAGCAAAGTTATGGTTTTGGTTTTCTGTTGTTAACCTATACCATTTGTTTTATCGTATTTTTTCTTGAGTTTTAGTTGAGTCTGTCTTGTACATGTCTTATTTGCCTATTTGCTTGTATGCTTTATGTGTTGTCTATCTTGCACTACCACGTCTCACCAAGGTATGCTGCATAAAATTTCATAACTTGACATGGCCAGCATAAAAAAATTGAAAAGCTGCTAGATCGAAAACTTGAGGAGAAACTATCGCCACTGGTAAAAAAGTTCGACGAAGCAGTGAGGTCCTTGGAGTTCCTGAGTGCAGAATACGAGGACTTCAAGAAGAGAGTTGTGCACCTGGAAAATGGTAACAAACTGAGTTTAGACAAGAAGTGCTCAACGCTAAATCAAGAACTCACAAAGATGGCGGGAAAATTAAACGAAACTAACAAGACATTGAATGAAATTGAACAATACTCACGAAGGGATAACATTATTGTTTGGAAACCAGGGGTATTCCATCGTCTCGTAACGAAAATACAAACGAGCTTGTGGAAGCTGTGGGAAAACTTGTGAATGTCAATTAGAAGGAAGTGCCACAAGCAAAAGGCTCTCTGAGCCGAAGTCCATGCACCATAGCCCGAAGTGCACAACTCTCTTCTTGAAGTCCTCGTATTCTGCACTTGGTACTTGATAGACAAACAACTTTCTTAACTAAATTGTTTTCTCGCAATAAACTCTACAAGTATTTATTTATAAGTAATTAATAGCATTTTTCACACTCCCATCTATGTCTATATTGGAAAAAAATGGCAACATTAAACGACTAGTGTCTAACTAGAAAACTGTAAAGTTAATTTAGACACTGGACATTTCCAAATTGTAACTATTTAGATTAAAGAGAACATCTCTTATTTAAATCAAATATGTAAAAAATTTAAATATAGATTTATTATTAGATTATATATATATATACTTCTTCTTGATTATATATATATATATATATATTAAGATTTACTATAAGGGAGACCAAAGATCGATTTTATGCTGCTAGGAGAAAACAAAGTGGAAAAACAGTTACAGAACTTGGGTTAACTTGACAGAGTCTACATCCCAGAGAGCCTTACCCATGTGAACAAAGAACTATTCAAGTCGGCCCTCGAGATAAGACGAAACCTAAAATACAAATTTCTGGACGCAGCAAGGCGAGATATTCTTAAGGAAACAGTATGATCTAGTCCAGCAGTACTGATCACAAGCCAGCGAGATCTCATAGATAAAGGAAGGCGCCAATGAAATGGGACACGACTCGGGTGAATCCACAGAACATCAGGTAGAATGAGAACTCTAGTTTCAGTGATAGGGTATTAAACGATCCGAGCATTTGCGCCACATGTAGGCGTCACATAAAATACAACGACAGGGCCATTGAGTGTGATTATTGTCTTGATTGGTTTTATTCTACACTCTTTGTTTCAATGGCCCGAGGCTGAAAATTTTCTTAGTTTCGGGAATATCGGAATATTTATTACATGTTCCGTTTGCTGAACTGTCATTGCCATTGGCATGGATTGGTCGTGAATTCTATGGACATGTAATACAGTATGCTTACATGGTTGATTCTGTTTTCTTATTTGTTTTTGTTGGCTTTGCCATTCGGGATCAGAGTGCAATTGCAATACATGTACATGTAATCAGTAATGTGATTATTAACACATGCAAAATTATATTCTTAACAAAATCTGAGCCTCAGCATTATTCTTAAAATATTCTTAAAATTTGGCCACTTTCAGCCTCAATATTCTCATAAAAATGTATTCTTATAAAAAAATACAGTTTTAGTGCGCAAATTTGTCCCCGGAAGAATTTAAACGTATTTCAGTTACTAACGACTTTTGGTTGTGCACATTTTGCCGACACGACATTTTTGCATTCAATGACCTATCAAATCTTCAGCTTGCTGAATTATCATACAACGCAAACTCCGCCTGTCTCTGCTCAAAAAAATTGCTAACAATAGTTAAAATAACTCCCCACGATTTGAAATTTTGTCTAGACTTGGCGAAAAAAATAACAATAACTTTCTTAGTTTCTCCAACGATCCATGAGAAAACTTAACTCCGTGTCAAGTCAACTTCAACTACTTCACAACTCATGACTTTCACACTAACATTGAAATTACGTAATCTCTCTCTCCGAATACATTCTCCGCTCTACATTGTAATATGGGAAGTCTTTCAAAATATTTTGACAGTTTAAATACACTTTTAGCTGATCTAAATCACCCATTTAACATAATAGGTCTTTCCGAAATAAAAATTAGTGAACTTAGCGACAGTATTGCAAACACAACTTTACAAGGTTTTAATTTTGTTTATGAACCTGGCGTTTCTAAGGCAGGAGTCAGGTTTTATATAAAAAATCAATTATCTTATCATATTCGCACCGATCTTTCTGCTCACGTTAATTTTCACGAATCCCTTTGGATCAAACTTAAAAATCATTCAAAAAAGAACACATTATGTGCAGTTCTATACAGACACCCAAATTCTAACATGAAAGTTTCACTAAAACACTCTTTTAGACAACAGATAAAATTCAGTCAGAAAACAAAATCTGCGTATTAATGTTGACATGAATATTAATATTTTAAACTCGGATTCGAACAGGGATACGGAAGAATTTGTTAACACCATGGTTACCTACGCCTTTCAGCCCCATATATTACAGCCGACCCACATAACCTAGCACTCAGCCACTCTAAAGGAGCAAAAGTGTGGGTGTAATAGCTAAAAACGACGAACTGATGACACGACGCAAATGCTCCACCACCTTGGTTTTCATACGGTTTCTCCTTACTGGATAAAACAATGACATGCACCAGAGTATGGTTTTGACCATACGCTTTTCGGTATATAAATACAGTCAAACCTATTCCAACACGGACACTTTCGGGACCGGCTTCAACTGTCAGTCTTAGAGAGGTGTCTGTCTTATAGAAACTCGAGGTATTGTGACACCAGTCCCGTACATAATGGTCAACCTGACCATATGGTCAAAAAATTTGAATTTGTTGGTCACAATCTAATGAAATAAAAGAAAATTAAATTGAAACAAACTTATTACTGACTGCAGGAGGGAGCACGTTAGTTGTGGATTGACTGAGAAAAACCGTGAGAGCAAAAGGGCAATTAGCGGACAGTGTTGTTTCCCGAATCCAGGAAAAGAGAGAGAAAGACTGTCGGAAAATGTGCCTAAGCCCAAAAAGCAAAAGCTTAATTGAACGACCGACTGAATACTGTGCAGCACGAGCAGTATGTACATACATAATTTACTGAACGTAAAAGGTTGATTTTACTGATAAATGTAATAACAGTAAATGCGGTCAAATTATGGTTATAAATAAGTATTCACATTGTCATTGTAAAACGCGTTTTGTTTCAATAAAAAATGACTTTTTAACTGTCCGCTCGGTATTTCAAAGTGTCCGTTGTCCGTCTTAGAGAGGTGTCGGTCTTATAGAGACTTTAAACACAGTAAATGTTTGGAAAAACGGCAGGGACTAAGATTTGGTATTCGTTTTATAAAGGTGTCCACTTATCTGGGTGTACGTCTTGAGGGGTTCAACTGTAGAGCGTTTTGGGGCTGGTCATCGCCCGAAAGTCGTTTTTAGTCTGCAGTAGGGTATTTATTTGTCGATAGTCGCTTGTTGGGGGGGGGGGGGGGGGGGGGGGGGGGGGGGGGGGGGGGGGGGGGGGGGGGGGGGGGGGGGGGGGGGGGGG
>JAOBYE010442196.1:0-28703 GCA_025403585.1 Parazoanthus swiftii | reverse complement strand
TCTCCCACTGTTTTGAATAAACATTCTTATGTTTTGATTTGTCTCTTTCTTGTCCTTGAGCTTGAACTCGATCGACATGCGTGCTTTGACTTTGAGTATGATCGAAAATGCCGTCTTGGGCTGCGGCTTGATTTGTTGCTGGAATTGGCAACTTTTCTTGCGTCAAATTTTAAGAAGCTTTAGTAATTTCAACTGTTTTTGCGGTCTTCACAGAAAACTGCAGGATCGAAGATTGTAATTTTCGTTTTGGCGCCATGATAACATGAAGATTTATAATACCCAAGAGTTTTTCCTTGGTTTATATAAACAGTGCACAGTGCACAGACAGTTTGCTCGCATCTGATTGGCCCTCTTACTCTGTTTCTTCGCAACGAAAAGCAGCCACGCCAGATTGGAAGATGCTGGGACCTGGGGCTTGCAAAATGGCGGGGCAGAAGCGAACAAGCGAACGAATGAGCTTGAAGAAATCAATTTCGTTCCACGTTTAGTTAATCTTTTTTTTTCTGAAAAAGGTATCATTTTAATGTTTTTAATAATCTCCTCAGCGGGGCGCTCACTAGAATAGCGGGGCGCTGCGTCACGCTGCGACGCTTTGCGGAGAACCCTGACATGAGAATGAGTCAACAAGTTTGTGTCCTTGCCAGATAAACCTGTTGGGTTGTGACCTGGCATCTTATCTAACATACCAGTTCTGGCTTTTCTAAGGGGAAAAAAATCCTTGTTTTTGTGCCTGTATACAGATAGTTATGCTTACATGTAAGGTGAGCTTGTTTTTTGTTGTGTGTTTCAGATGCGTGTTCGTGACGATGACATGCCACTGGCCCATATTGCGATATCAGTGGAGGGCTGTGGATGGACACACCCTGACTACTTTGCTCTATCAGTGGCCAACATGGTTTGTATCTTGTGAATCAATGTAGTGGTGACCTGTGCTGATAGGGTTAACAGTCCATGGACTAGGCGTCTTTAGAAATATGGTATTTGAACTGTAATTCAGCATTGGGCAAATAGTGAGTTGATTTATAGTGGTACAATGACTGCTCCAGATATTATGGGTAAATCATTATTTACACCTTTATCTGAAATGAAACAATCTTACAAGTTGTTGCAAAGGTATTAAAATTTGATTAATATGTGGTTTTGAAAATTGATCAGCCTGTAACCTGTAGTCGCAATTTAGACACTGCCTTACTCTCTAATTTTATTCAGAGTGCCTAAGCTGTGACCAGTTCCATAATTGATGTATATATAAGTGCTTCTTAAGGTCATCTCCCGGAAAATCATTTTGAATGGGGGCGAATGTCTTATAGTCTATTTATGTTTGTTTTGCATTTAGCTTGTTGGCAGTTGGGACAGGTCATTTTCAGCAGGACGCAATGTTGGCAGCAAACTAGCACAGGTAAATGTGATAAACCGGTATATTACGTGGCAGTTTGTCGCTATACTTATAAAATCCTACCTTTGCCAGGCTTTTTTTATCTCAAATACAGGGATGGACCAGTTCAGCTCTCCCTCCTTAACTTCTTAATTTATTATTAGAGCTAATAATGTACAAACTTGCAGTCTTGGACTAATGATTTACATGTACCCATAATGTTCATTGGCAATTTGTTTTTTGATTGATTGTGATCAAATTTACTCTGTCATCTTGAGTTTATGGCTGCTAATAATCTTTAGTTTTATTATACTGGCAAGTAAGCTAAATATATGTATGGTGTTTGATGAGATCAACAAAGTTTGATTTAATATGTTTTTACTTAAAGGTTGGTTGTGTTAGCCTTTGACTGGGGCAAATTAGTCAGAGTTGGGGTCGACACTCAAAATACCAAATTTACACCAGGTTTTCTTGTGGTAAAACCCTATTGATCAGTTCACATCAACATATGAACTATATATGTGTTATATTCTAAATTCCTCAACAGCAAGTTGCCCAGCACAATCTTGCCCACAGCTTCATGTCCTTCAACACATGCTACACTGACACAGGCCTCTGGTAAGTTCAGACTTTCTTGCTGCTGTTCCTTTAAGAATACCTGTTAATGACAACATTAGGTAATTCACATGTCAAATATGGACTGCAAAATGAAAGAAGACGCCAACGGCATGCAGCTGACTCAACCAAACAAACTCCTAGAAATGAGCTATGACCTGTACTTTTGAGCAGTATCTTTTTGACCATTTGAATAGTCTGTGCAGTATGTGTGCTAGTCTGTATAGACTGACTGACAGTGTGTGTGATTAAGTAACTTGCTTGTTTGATTGATGAACTGTGACTGCAGATTCTGAATAACTAAGATTCTCTTCTAGTTGTTAACCATTGCAGAATACTTGATGAAAAAAGAAAAAAATTGATGCTGTCAACAAACCAATTTTTGTCCTTTTGTCTTCCAGGGGGATGTATCTTGTGTGTGACAAATTGTCAATTGAAGATCTGATGTACTGTGTACAGCACGAATGGTAAGGACTACGGATTTTTCATCAATGAAGTTTCAAAAAAATATATTATAGCTTCTTTCCAGATTTTTTACTGACTTTCTTACCAATTTGATTTTTTGATGAGGCATTTTTAGCGCTGTTCTAACTGTTTGTATGAAAAAAATATCTTTGCTTTATGATGTCTAGAATTTATTACATCTCACCTCAAAGAAGCTGGCTTGTTTATGGAAATTGCCCACAAATTTAGCAACACATGATTCGTGTTTGAGCTGAAAGGGTGAATCAAATGCATTATTGAAAAGGGTGAACCGTACTCAGTTTTTAGCTGCCCTAAAATTTGTTGACCCTTTTAGGATGAGAATTTGTACCAGCGTCACAGAAAGCGAAGTAGCACGAGCTAAGAACCTGTTGAAAACTAACATCCTCATGCAGCTGGATGGTAAGTGGAAGTTTATAGACTAGGCTTATTTAATCAACTTGCTATGACAGAACAAGGGACTACAAAACATCGCCAAGAATGTTACCCTTACAAAGGGAAAGAAGGGGCTCGAGTTTCAGAAGCACCAACGATAATCCTGGTTTAAACATTTTTTACGCAGTTGTTGAATTAAAGTTTATTTGGTTGTGCTTCTAAAATTTTATGTTTGCTTTTACAGGTTCAACCCCAATTTGTGAGGACATTGGAAGGTGAACAGATTTCTTTTTTATTTTTATCTTTTTTTTAAGCCAAGTGATATTGATTATTGCTTATATGACTTGTTTTGCTGCATGTGCGTAAATTCAAACTGTATATCAGAATGGCCTGTGTTATAACTATATACATATATCGACATACACAAATAATAGTAATGTCAAAATATTACTGCATGGACTTTTAGCTCTGTTTACGGCTTTGATTTCACTTGTTAGACTTGCATAGTTTTAGCATGACGTGATTTACTTGATACCGAATACTAATCTAGTTAGTATCACCCATTATCGTTGGCTAACTCGTGGTTGTATCTGCAGGCAAATGCTGACCTATGGTAGAAGGATACCCCTGCCTGAACTCGACCAACGCATCGAGGTATACTGTAAATATGCATTTTAGTTGTTAAGACACTCACAGAAACGCACACACACAGACACACATGCACACACTTCTGCGTATCGGGCTTCACTCCATGAGTAAACTTGTACTTGTTTTTCAAGTATTATTGGACCTGGCATGCCTTTTGGTGTCTGTAGCGTGTTGCAAGGAACTTGATTAGTCTACTACACTGTTTGCTCTGCAGATGATTGACGCTAAAACGATAAGAGATGTAGCCACGAAGTACATTTATGATCGCTGCCCTGCTATCGCGGCCATCGGTAAGTAGATTGTTTGAACTTCATGCAACTGGTTCACGGCCCTTTTCAGATTGAAAGGCGACTTCTTTCTAGTATTTTTGGGGAAAGTAGAGAAAAAACCTTTCGGTGGTTTCTTTCTACTGTCTCAATAATAAAGTAAAAAGGGCGGCGAATGACCCCCTCCTCCCCCCTATTTTCTATTAACTATCCTTTTTGTGACGATGAGGAAGAAATCGCGACTTCTTAGCATATGTTGCCATAAATGGTAAAATGGCGAGAAGGAGCTGAGAATGATCTTATACTAGATATTAGGTGTTTCATTGTCGAAATGTTTTTAATCATCATTAAAGCATTAAAGTTAAGAAGCCGAAAAGCTTATCCTTTCCCAAGCCAAGTAGCTCATAAGACTGGTGCCGCTTATCCGCGGTGTCTGGAGTGCGAAGTGGTTTGGGTACGTGAGTCCTTCTAGACAGGGTAGTTATCTTGAGAGCAACAACAAGAACTACCAGTTTGTTTCAGTGGTTACTCTTGTTTTTTTACATGGATAAGACAGTTTTTTAACTGTCTTTAACAAACGTTTTAACAATTTTTAAGATTCTTACGGTACTGTATCTGTTTCAGGGCCGATTGAAGCACTGCCCGACTACAATCGCATTCGTGGGGCCATGTATTGGTTGCGGCTTTAGATCACTGTCGAATAGACCCCTCTGATGCAGATATGAAAGAATTTCCGAGCTGTTGATCTGCCAGAACTTCAATGGAGCAAGATTTTAAGACAGATTTGTAAATTGACCTCTGTGGTTTGATACTGTTACCACAATCACTGTTATTAAAGGTTTTACGTATAGAAATACAGTGGTAGCGTGCAAGAACTGATTAGTATTAGTGGCCTGGTAGGCTACTGGGAATAGGTCGGAGGTGAGGAATGGGGAGGGATGGGGTAGGCCGGGGTGAAGAAGAGCACAGTTATGAAACTTGAAATCTGTGCTAAAGGTTGTTTAATCCAGTAACTGATCCTCCCAACTCGGGAAGTTTGACACAAGTCAGAAGATATTGCAAGCTGTGCTAAAGGTTATAGTCAAAAACGCTTTTCGGGAGGTTCAGAACTCTATGCACTGCAATGAGGTGTACATTACCAAACGCCCAAGCTACCTCCTTGGCTCTTATACCTATATATAGCTGAGCAGAAAAATTAGCCGTCTTCGGGGAGGCTGTAACATTTACATAGTTTTTCATGGAATGATGGATGGATGCACGCGATTCCTTTTATTTTTCAAAAATTTTATCGAAGATGGAAGTGAGACGGTTTGTTTTGTTACAAATCGTTACTTTAGACCCTTAGCACCTGCCATGTTTTTATGCACCTGGGTATGTTATCACACTGGGGATCATTGCTAGTTGTGAGAATGAAGAAAGTGATCGTCGACGTTCTAATGGACCCCCCCCCCCTTTAAGATGAAGTGCAAACCTCTCCCAATCTATTTGTAACATACGTATGGAGATAGGTAATGGAAATTTACTAATTAATCATTTTGCCGTTTTGATTAATATATGCAACACGTATTCCCGGCGAACGGAGAATATTCTGCACGGGGTTCCTTCCTTTGTCGTAAATTTAATTCTGCATGTCGGCTGTCATTTTCAAATAATCCTTAAACATAGTTCACATTTGTTTGATAAGCACAAGCACAAGAAATGAAGATAACAAAAAATAAGAAGAAATAATAACCAAATGTGCGACGAGATAGAACAAGCTTATACCAATGTTTCTTTGTCTTCAGTCCTTGTTGGTCAAGTTTCTTGCTTATGTTTACCTCGCAAGAATATGAACTAGTTGAAAGGCTTTGAAAAGAAAAAGCAATAATCAAGTTATTTGGCAGTATTAATTAAAAGAAACGATAGTTTTCTTGCAACTATAACCATGTATGAACATGTTTTTGCGAACAAGGCGTTGATTGGTATTCCTCTTCCAAGCTATATAAAAATTGTAATGTTAATCCTTTATGGCAATCAAGTGATAAAGTTAGCTTGCGTGTCGTCATACAGGTGTATATAGTTTTCAATTTTGTTTAAATTGTGCCAATTTAAAACTATTTGAAGAATGTAAATCGCGTTCCCTTATGCAATCTTCAAATAGTTTTCGGATGAAATCAGATTTGTTATCGTCATAGTTTCAAGCTTTGCCAGCGGGTTTAACCTAATTTTTGCGAAGAAAAGCGAAACGGCTATTGTTAGGTTCTCAAATGACAACAACGGTGTTAAGTCACTAACTATATTGGGCTTCTCACCGGCTTTGAAGAGCATAATGAAGACGTGAAGGATTTTCAAATGTCGATGGGGATTCTTTTCAAACCTTCTCTTGCACTCGAGGAATTTATCATCGTTTAAGCTGGCATGCCACTTGAATACAAGCAGCGATCATATGTTTAGGAAAAGCCAGAGTTAATACATGTCTTTATAAATGACAAATCTCGAATCAAAGGGTAACACGCCTTTTATTCTAGTTTATATGAGTGTGTGTTTTTATAAAGGCTTTCGATGAGTAGTTGAGCTTATTAATAAAAATATGGGGATAAACTTTGAAAAATCTGATTTGTCAAACTTTGCAAACACTGATTTTTCATTTAGAATTGTCTGACGTGTCGCTTATAATTGTACCGTTAGCTTTTATCAACAACAATGATAGTAATTAATGATAATGATAAACTGAGCATGTCGTGCTATTTACTTAAAAACACTAATAAGGAGCGAAGAAATGCATCTGTTATGTATTGTCAGATCGTTTTGGCGCCGACCATTTGGTTTCGTTGGGTAGAGACGGCCATATTTTGGCTGCTAAATTATTTCGCTAACACTTTCCCACACATTTTCTTTAAAACCCTGGAAATTTAGTAGCATGCAAAAACTTCGTTTTGTTCGATCGTACATTTTTCTTTACATTTCCCGTCCCCGGCCCATCTCACCCCTTAATTAAAATATATGCAAAAGAACTGGCAAAAAGGTAGTTACACTACTGAGAAGAACGCTATAGCAAGCGGGAGTGGTTAGATTTGTGTTCATTTAGCATTCCGGCGCATGCCTGATTTCCCCTTCTACCCTACTCAGTTTGGCAAGCCCTCCCAATGGCATGGTACAATCCTTATCGACTAAAGTATTGACCAAAGCCAAACAGCTAAACAGCAGCTACCAGTACCAGTTTACCTCTTCAGCTTTTCAGCTAACTCGGCTGAACAAAGGGCAGTTAAACAATGAAACAAAACTAAACAGTGTCGGAGTCCTTGATTAGTTGATATTGATTGAGTGCTTTTAGCGATTAAGACAGCCAGAGGCTTACATCGACAGCCGAATGGCTTTCATATTTTTATGGTTGTTTGGGTGTGAGATACTTGTTGTTCTTGGCTGTTGATTTTGTTGTCATTACAATGATTGAGATTGTCTACGTCTTGTAGCCGCCAGCCGTTAGATGGTTCGTGAATGAGTTGCTGTTTTGTACACAAGTTGCCAAGGCAACGTCTGCGAACCGTTTAGTAGTAATGATAACTATCTAAAACTTTCAATTGAAAACTTATAAAAGTGGATAACATGAGAATGTGCATGATTAATTTTCTGGTTGCTGGTGGATACTGTTTAGCGACTATAAGTAAACAACAGATGGATCACGGAATTTAGAATTTAGTGAAACGCAACACAACTGCGGAAGACAGAACAGTTTTAAAATAAACAAAATACTTCACTTCCGTCATCGATGCATCAGTGCTTTGGGTTCCAGCAATTTGTTGTTTCTAAAATACGCCTGGCCTTTCAGGATACCGGCCTAGCGGCTTGCCTAAGTAAAAGGCTTCTGTACTATCTATGTATCGATATATATGAGGCACCCCTTTTTTCTGTCTCAGCTTTGAGATAAAACTAACTATGTCTGTTGAAAGTGCGGAACTACACCAAGAGGTCTGAATCTTTGAGTTGATTATTACTATCGAGGGGTTGTGGACCAGTAACCTGTGATCAGTTATCAGCTGTAGAATAATGTTAGTGGCAAGAGTTCATAATACTGACGTCGAGAAGGGGCTATTTTTAATACATCGTAATCCATATACCCCTTCTTGCATGACCTATTGTTGCTGCCAAAATGGACAATAAGCAGGGAGAAAAAGAGTTAAATAATGACGCCGTTAAAAATATGCATTTTCGTATTTAGTAGTGTCCATATGCTGGCCAGATATTTTCCTCGCTAACCGAAGCGAGCCAGTAAGACTGAATACTTCCAAGAACATATTTTCCTTTTCCGTCTTCAGTTGGAACAAAGAAAAATTGTATATTTTATAGCCACTTCGATAGGGCCGTTTTACGTCGGCGAACTTACAATGGAGGATTTATGTCAAGTAATTCAAACCGTCAAAGATGAAGTACATTCGTAATTTATCATGCGATTATCTAAATCAGGAAACAAAGTTTCTAGAACAAGAGGGAGGAAACGGGAGAAACGTCATTCCGCAGTTGTGTGTTGAAACTTTTATAAAACAAATAAAAACAGTAAAGATCTATCGTTATATGCATATCAACCCAAAGTTAACGCAAGAAAGAATACATTTAAGAGACTTTGGACCTGACAAGTATAGTTAAAGTATTTTTGTTTTTATTAATATTTGCCCTTAATGACATGTTCACCGCCGTTCCTCTGTCACAACTGAAGATACTTATTTCCTCCCGCAACTTTATAACACAGTTCTATTATTAGAAGCGAGTGTGGACCAATCAAGATACACCTAAGAAAGAAAACAATCAGAAGAAAAAATTCAAACTACCCGTCATCAAGGCTTGTTTAAACAAATTACGAAACAATTCTTTTTGTCGTTCAATTGATAAAAAAAAGCAACTTTATGAATTTAGTTTTTGTGCAAAGTTCATTATGCCATAAAATCCAGGTTTCTTATTAAACTGGTTCTACATTTCTTCATTTTTTCTTACCTTCATTGTTCTGAAAATTCACGCTTGTCGAGACCGGTTTTTATTTTTATACGCGATCAAAAGATAGAAACCATGTCACGATTGGTAACGAGGCTAATTGATTGTTCATCTGCAACCAAGCACAGCATATTGTGTTTCGACCAATCAGAACTTGTCTTTGATTAGGGGTAGAGCATATGAAGTCAGCCCCTTGAAATAGACTGACCCCCCCATAGGATAAATTGAAGGTGTGGCTGAATACTTTACGATCAAGCTTCGGCCATTTCCTCATCTGAGTTCGTTGGTTTAGCAGAAAGAGAACTGGAGTTTTACATAGCTTTTGCCAGGTAAGTGGTGTTAGTCGCGGCGAAAGTCTGTCTGACAGCCTTTGAGTTCGTTGATTTGTAAATTTAAGGTTTAGTTTGGCGTTAGCAGACACGAAAAGGGAAGGTTTGTGATGCCGGAGTTTGCCTTCCAAATGCAAATGTTTCACCGACTCTCACACAATACCTTCCCGCTCTCTGCTCATTCAAGGTTTGTAAGCAGCCTGACCAGTGACAAGATACCAAAGGAGAGCATTTTATAATGTTTTCCGAGCTCTTGACATTCGTCAGATAGCAGTATTGTAGCCTATCGAATTGAAAAACCTTTGCGAAAGATGTAGCAGTTCCCAAATCGTTTCGCCTGGGGCCCGTTTCAACCCTTGTTTAGTTCATTTTTTGCGGTTATGGTCTTTGGACTGTGAGGTCTTGCGTTTCAAGTAAACTACATTACCAAGAGCCTTGAAATTTGTTTTTAACAGAAACCAGGGCGGTTGATTTGCTGATACTAGAAAGTTTAATGTAGCGCTTCCGAAGTGGTATTTGATTCATGTTGATGCGTTGATTTGGAAACTCGAGCGGCAAGCAAAGTGAGCCGGTTGATGGCATAACACAGTGAATGTTCTTTTACCATTCTGTGATCAGCTTTTCTTCCTCCTTACAATAGGCACAAAGCTTGAACTTGAACGTAGAATGGCAGATGAATATTTCTATTCATATTTTAGAGTCTCTCGCGAGTGCATTTCATATGAATGTCAGTGAAAAGGCTGTCGTGTTTATCAGAAAAAAATGCGCTTGCCCCTTCGTGTATCTTCTGGAATTTCTTGCCCCCAATCCAGACCAGTGCTAATTTATGGGAGACGAGAGACAATTTACCTTGAAAATGCTTCGTTTTCGGCAAGTAGAAATTCAATACGTGGAAACTCCACGCGATGTGGCCATATCTCCTTCCCTGTTAACTGTTAAGCTAAGCATGCTATTGTTCTTCTGTTCCCAAACAGGATTGTTTCTGTGTTCGATGTAAATTTTAAGAGTTAATTAAGTGTAGTAAAATATCGCTTATTACATTGATAATGTGCTGGGGAAAGTTTATCAGCGTTTTCACTCTTTCCGGAAACGGTCAGTTCGACATACATTTGTGTTTTGTGAAATAGCATCAACCACTGGCACTGATAAGGACCCTTTTAAAAGTGTGGCATTTCCTTCCATTTCGAAACCAGTTCTTGAATCGAATTTTCCAGTGTCTCATAATTTGTCAATGGTGCGTTTTTGTAGTTCATGGTTTTGCAAGAGTTAGCCATAGTCTTAAAATTATCGTTCATGTTTGTGAAATATCCAGTGACCTTTGGAGGTATGGCGTAATAGCGGTAACTTTCTTTGGATTGTGATTTTGTACAGTTTTCTGGTTGGGTTGGGGTTGATTTTTACTCATTTAATGCATGGCACCAACGACAGCAAAATAGTTAACAGAGTTCTTGCTATTGTTCTCAGTTTTTTTATATTTTGAAGGGGAGTGTTTGAAAAGTTTCCCCTTTTGTTTTCTTTACCTGTATCTTGCAAGGGTTTTTTTGTGTAATCTTCATTTTACAAGATACTGTAGTTTTTGTGATAAAATGTTTTTGATAAAGTTTCAAGTAAGGGAAAATCTAAAATAATTTATTGCTATCTTGACTCGAAGTTGGTGACAATTTGCTTTACTACCCTGGCTCTAAGCTGATGACCATTTGGTGGGGCATGTGAAAAGATTCAGTTAAGGTGGCTGGGCTTTTCTTGATATAACTTGTTATGTACAACAAGGTAGAACGCCCCTACTTGCTACTTTACCAATAATAGTTTGCAACAAACAGTTGACAGAAACTAGCCAATGAATGAATATACAAAATTTGTGCATTCATATTCTACCAATCTGGAAATTCTGCATCAAATTTGTTCACAAATATTGGCTTTTAAAAACACTTTTTGGACAGACCATAATTTAGTTGGCTGCCATCAAATATAAAAACTGGTCTTATAAGTGCGCCTGGAAAAAGCTGAACTTTGAGCTGTTGTCATTTAAGCATGTCTTTTTTCCAAGGCTTGCAAATTATTTAATTAGCGTGAGTAGTTAAGAACAAACTTAGGGCTGACCCCTGTTTTTTGCATGTGTGTTTGTGTGGCTTTGCTGTTTAATAATTATTAGACTTCAAAAAAATGTCTAGTGAATTGAATATTAAGTTGCTGTTTAGACATCATTCATCCATCCACCTACCTACATACTTGATGCATTCTGATCTCAGTTTTGTACATTCAGTATGTGCTCTACATTGGCCTTTTGAAAGACTTGAATGAATCTCTCTACATTCGTGTTAACCTTCATACTAATTCGGCATTTTCCCTAAGTTTAACTTGTTTTTAAGTTTGCAAAACTAAATTGTCATGCATCTGGGTGTGAGAATTAAAGCAACATGACACTATTTTGTGCAAGACTGAGAAGTCACCAAAAGAAGAACCACTGTCAAGAACTGACTATCTGGCATGGTCTAAGCTTTCTCACTTCACAAGTTTGGGATCATAAGCAATTCCTTGATGCAACATTTTGATGATGCTGGTCCTGTTTATGTGGACTACACAAAGCTGAGGAACAGCCTTATATCACAGTGGCCTGCATTTTTGGTAAGCAGAGCATCTAGTGTGTTTCCTCTGAACTGGCATCTGGCATTGGTTGAAGTTGTTTGGTACATTTTCTGCAAGGCTGTGGCTGGTGATTTACCTGATCTCATTTGCAACATAACTGCTTTGCTATAACAATCTAAATTACCTTCTATTGATGTGATGGATGAATGATGTGCTTAACGTCTAACAATTATAAGGAACCAGCATTACTGATTTGTCTTGTGTTTCAACACAAAACATACTAAACAGATTTCATTAAACTCTAAAGCCATTATTCAGGGTTCCCATAGCCCCCAGAAGTTTCTGGAAAGTCTTTGAATTTTGAAAAAAAAAACAATTCCAGGGTGCAAAAATCCTTGAAAACCAGTCTAGGTCCTTGAAAATCATTGACTTGGGCTTGCGTCCCATCTGTAGCATCAAAACATTTTAAAAGAACTTTCAAAAACAAAACATTAGATCGAATTTGCTAAAAGCAGCTTTTTAACAAACTCAAAGTTTTATTCAGCACAAAAGGCATTGTATCTGCTAGAAAGGCTCCTTGAAAGGCCTTGAATTTAATTTTAAGTTAAAGTTGGGAACCCTGACTCATGTTATGTTCCCATGGAAAATTTTAAATCTTGTTGGAGCACAAATATTGCTTCCAAACAGAGTTTAACTAGTGTCATGTATACTGGTATTAAATGCAAGCAAGTAGTTTTGCTTTCAAAACTTCCATTAACTCAGTCAAGTTAAAATAAACGAAGCAGTTATCTAGCAGTAGAGTTATATTTTTTATACTTTATGAGAATGGTACGAAATGAATAATTTCGGCCTCGCCATTTAAGTATATTTAGTATGTCTTGTTCTAAAAATAAAACAGTTTTGTAAAGGTATAAATATTTTCATTGTCTCACATAATCAATACTCGTAACTTTCCCAAGGGCTTTTGTTAAAGTATAGGACCACTGACAAGTGCTAATTTGTTAAGGGGAAATTTAATTAAACCATTGTAGAAACTAATTAACAATGGTAAATTTTTGTCTAAGTTTGAAGCTACTAATTTACCTTAACCTTCTCTAAAACTATTGCTTAAATATTGAAGCAGCCAAGCAGGTATTTGTAGATTATGTTTAAACTTTTGTATTATGGTTTAAGTCTAGGTTGAAAAGAGAATTTTAGTAAAAATGTTATTCCAGATGATCTCGATTTGTGCTTGCAATGTATTGTTTGTCAAAATTAGGTTGTCTTCATCCCAGCAAGTGCATGGCAGACTTGGTGCAGGCTTTGAGAACTTTCAACTTTATAAGACAAATTAAACTTTGTTATAACTTTACAGTTTATTTTCAAGAGAATTTGATGCCCAGCTAAAAAAAAAACAGAACACATGGACTGCCCATCAAAACGCCTTTGCATGCTCTGAGACCACCCAGTTCAAAAACTTCATAATTCGTTTAATCAGAAATTTCAAAATTCTGTAGTATTTTGACACCAAGTGGTTGCTTGGATGTTGACAAATGAAAGTTGCTCCTGAATCTGTTTGCTGGATCATGTAGATTCATAAAGTTTTTGCAAAATATTATGCTTGTGACTGTTAGTGTGCACCTGGCTTCTGCAGATTAAAGCTGTGAATTTTACTTGCAAGACTGCTTTGCCTTGAAGAATCAACGTGTATTTCTAACTGCTGTTTGAATGCAATTCCTGATCTGATAATGTTTTCCATTTCAGGTAGTAAATTCTTTCGAATGGCAGCTATTCGCAAGAAACTAGTAATTGTTGGTGATGGTGCTTGTGGTAAAACATGTTTGCTGATTGTCTTCTCCAAAGACCAGTTCCCAGAAGTGTATGTGCCCACTGTGTTTGAGAATTATGTTGCCGACATTGAAGTAGATGGAAAACAAGTAGAGTTGGCATTATGGGATACAGCTGGACAAGAGGATTATGACCGTCTGCGACCACTGTCATATCCTGACACAGATGTTATCCTGATGTGCTTCTCAATTGATAGTCCTGACAGTTTAGAGAACATCCCAGAGAAATGGACGCCGGAAGTGAAGCATTTCTGCCCCAACGTACCAATTATCCTGGTTGGAAACAAGAAAGATCTGAGGAATGATGATAATACAAAGAGGGAGCTAGCCAAGATGAAACAAGAGCCTGTTAAAACTGAGGAGGGACGTTCATTTGCTGATAAGATAAGTGCATTCGCATACCTCGAATGTTCAGCAAAAACGAAAGAGGGTGTCCGAGAAGTATTTGAGACTGCAACAAGGGCAGCCCTTCAAGTGAAGAAGAAGAAGAAGGGAAAGTGTCTTATACTGTAATTTTGTGCCGACTATTTGGACATAGCGTGGACTATATAAAAAGAACTATAGTGCCCACAATCCCTTGGGAAGTTGAGAATAAATGGAGGAATTTTTCTTTCTGACACAGGAAAGGAACCTTTTGTAGTTTCTAAACATTAATTTGATGCAAGTATTAGTATTGTAAACATTGCACAGGTATTTGAGTGGTTTTCAAATTCCTTGGTTTTGCCTGCGTTTTGTTTTCATAATAGTAAATGAAATAGCAAAACCCAGAAATTTTTACCCCCTGAAAATGACTGTGTTGATAAAAACTTGTGAATGTATAAAGAGACATGACTTCCATACAAAATGAATAAGCCCTCGTGCATTATTGTATTTTATAGAACCACTCCCAATGAAGATTTCTATTATAATTTCTGTATTTACGTGACTTTAGGTGGTTCATGTGCATCAAACTGTCATGTTATTTAGGACACTAAAATTTCGTGATTTGAAATAGATTTTAGTTAAACTTGCAGAACTGGTTGAAATTGAGATTGAATCATTTGTAGAGAGCTGATTGTCCCAGTTGTCAAATTATATTTTTTCCACAGAATTTTGATCACTTAAGCTAGACTATTCACCTTTCAAAAGTCAATAAATATAATCTTGTAACTAGAGTGGTTGGACTTGTTATTAAACTATAACTTAGATGGTACCGTTTATTGTAGTTGTCAAGTCTGACTCCAAGAGTGTGGACATGATGCACAGATGCACCTTCCTCATCTGTTTGAGTGATGAGTTTGAACACCATCTATGGTTTTGTATCGGCATTTTTGTTAAGCTTATACTGTTATTGCAAAACTTGTGTTGTTTTTAAAAGTTGACCAATTGTATAACTTTGTGTGTTGAAGTACTGTACTCTGCTAGGAATGAATACTTAATGATTTTGGCTCAAGTATTGATTTGAAATGAACTTGGGTTCTGTGTGAATTTGCTGCAAAAATTGTATAGAAGTTTTCTGTTTGCTTGAAGATGCAGTTGAATCTCTCAGTACAGGCACTTCATTTGGCCCTGGCAAAATGCTTGCTCATTTACTAAAGAAATTCTTTGGTCTGCATACATACATATGGACAACACTAACCTCTCTGCGACCCCAGAACACAGAAAACATGCATACTTACTCTTGGGTCATTCATTTTCCTATTGGATGGTTGTTTTCACAGACTGTTAAACCATCTGTATAAGCTGTAGTTTACAAAGGGTTGTGACAATAATGGAACCGAAAGAAACCAAGTATAGTAGTTTTAAGTGGTTAATTATAAAGGTGCGTGATAATAAATGTATTTTGATGTACATGCACTCCAAATTATGCAAAAATCCTTGAACCCCAATATTAGTTCCTTTGGTTTTGGTATTGACTTGATTATGAAACCTTCCTTGAAATAGCTGACTGTGCACATTTACAGTCAGTTTGGCACGTAGAATATCTGAACCTATAATAACCAGTCAATGAAACTGATCGGACACCCAATTTATACTCGAAGTCGAAAACGAATTGACACCGTTAGGTGAGAATTGCACTGCAAAGCAAAGCAACTTTTAGCTATGCAACAAATATAAGCATATGTGTCAGTTGTTTCTTCATTGGTGGCTGTGAATTGATCAAAATATTTCCTTTGCTTTCTTGTTAGAATTTATCATGCTCACTGCATTTCAAACAATGCACTTGTTAAAGCCAAAGACCGCCACGAATCGATATGATCGCCGTATCGCTTAAAGCACTGCCAGCGATCGTCGGCAATTATATGGAAACGGTTCTCGGCGATCGTCGGCGGTTAAAGGGAAACACTTTCAGCTATTATACGGAAACACGTTCCAGCAATCGAGCAAAATCTATCCCTCAATGCATCAGCTGTTACTATTACTATTAGCATATTACTCGATGTTTTGTTAAATTGCTCTTGAACTCGAGTATTACCCACAGCATGGCTCAAAGTCCTAATACTGAAACCTTAATTCGAAAGTGTGAATACCTGTATATCAAAAGCGATTAGTTATTTCCGTTTTCATATTTTATCAAAAGCAAGCAGAAGAAAAGCCCTTCCTTGCAGAATAATTTTTTCTTCGTCCGCCATGTTTTCAAGTAGACCCCTGGCTACCACGCGTGTGTGTTACAGACTACAACTGACCATAATACCCGTTGGCTAATAAAAAAGCTGTGATTGAGCGTAAACTTCCGCGATTAAATGGAAACACGTGTAAGAAATAGATAGCGAGCGTGATGATCCTACGCGTCAGTGATTACAACGATCGTCAGCGATCATATGGAAGCTAGACTTATTGGGGGCCATCAATATTGACACCCATCTAATACGGACACTTGGCTGAGCCCCTTTTGTGTCCCATTAAGGAGTTTCAACTGTATTGAGAAACTTGATTCGTGGTAAAAAATTGGTTATAAGAATTGCTCTTTGAATTGAAATTATTCCTTAAAGCTTTGATTTTATAGTTTTAAAATAATTCTTGAGATAGAGAAGAATGTGCTCAATCTCCAGGTAGGGGTTCTCCATTTGCTTTTAGTTTTTCTTCGTAAGTTTCTCAATGAAAAGTAGTTGGTTTAACAGCTGACAAAAGACTTAACAAACAAAATACTAAGTGTTGTTTGCAGAGAAATAAGTGTCTGAACTTTGAAAAACGTTCTGTATGTACTGGTTACGATCTGAACTGAGATATACTGGAAGTTATAGCAGTTTAATTGCAATTTATTGCTTGGCTCATTTTATCCACAAGGCTGGTGGTGCCAGTTAGGCACTGACGAAACAATTGTTAAAATAGAATGATTCATTTTTTTGTAAAATAGGATGTAACGAGACTGCAAAATGCAAGTGAATTTTCCAAACGGCACTGAAGGCTGCATGTCTGCCTAAATTTCGATAAAACCAAGTTTTTAACTGATGCTCAAAAAGCATTCTGGACTGACTTGTCATGGATTCATTTGAGATTGCACACTCTGGAAAACCACGAGCTTGGGACCATTGGTACTCGGAAAAAAAAACAAAGCAGATAGATCTTGGTTTAATGATGTTTTTGGCAGTGTTTATTGGCTTTATGGCACCTCGGACCCAAGGGTTTTTCCCTTTGTGTGTGTGTTTACACCATTTGATCACTAGTGCATTTAATCATAGTTAATAGAGAAAAATGGTTATGAAACTCAACCAGTTTCTTCTGTATGTTTTTGTTTTCTATCTCTTTTGTTCGTTGGCCTTGACCGCGCACAAAACACAAGGTATTGAAATGCATATGAACAACTAACCATTAAGACCTGTAAAAATATTGAACTTTAAGCAATGTACACGGTCACGGTTCGTTCAACATAAAAGAAAACAAAGCAGCTTTGTACACTCCTTTTGAAGTTTGTTGAACTTCACAACCATATAGTCCTATCAACTATGATTTAATACAGTGCTTTGAATCAAGTTAAATAATTTAAGGAGTTCAAAAAAGCACTTGTAACCTTACTCCAGTTTAAGCAAAACAAACTTTTCCAGGAATAGTTCAAATATACATGAAATGTCACATCATACTTCGTCAAGAATTAAAAAGTGGCACATTTATTTTCATTCTTAGAACAATGCTACACCATTCTGTGGGAGGTCTCTTTAAAGTTGACAGAAGAAGATGCTGTGTATTCTGTCAGACAACTTAATCGTTTGTTGCGCCCCTCCCTAATGAAACTTAATATTGGGTGCCTATCGCCATTCCCTTAGTCTATTCCAATATCAAGAGGTATTTTCTTGGGATCCCAGGTGCCTTGAGTTGGAATATCTTGAGTCATCACGAGGGTTAACAGCAAGAAACTGCTATAGGTTTTGATTGGGAGCTATTGGAAATAAAGGGATCATTTATTGTTTATTGGGTATACTGGGTCAGACAAAAAGTATTTGGATTTTGGAAAAAAGTATTGTATTTTCATTGGAAGCGAAGTGAATTGAGCTTGACTCAAAGTAGCCCCTGAAGGGTGCGTTTGAGGGAGGGGTCTTTATGTCTTCCACTTTTGACAGCTGTGAGGCAGCTAGATACATTACCCTTTCTGTTCGGAAAAAAAGCTAACTGAACACATGCACATACCGGTACATAGAACGAATTTCCCACTCGCAACATGCTCTTTCTATTGGAACAAGTCGTCAGAGGGCAAGGGCCGCGCAGCCTGTGGAAGGAGTTATTGTACTAAATCTTTGACTGAAAAAATTTCACTAGGGGGCCTCTAAACTAAAATCATTTGTTTCTAAATATTTTTTGAGGAAAACTAGATAAGGAGGGAGACGAGGAACCTGCAAGGAAAATCTTGTTTCCCTTTCGAAAGTTCTTGTCATACTTAACTTGCCATGCATCTCTTGGCTAGTATTGGAGATTGACTTTTAAACTGGTTAGTGGTTTGAAGTCAGGATGCACGGACTACCAAGACTCCCGTGTTTCTGCCCCTCTCTTTGTGACTTTCGTGGAAAAATAAGACACAAAGGAAGTTACACGACCTATCAGGCAGTTGAGTTCACATAAACTGTCATAGTTTCTAATAAGTTTGCTATAATCAAATTGGGTGAATCTAGAATCTAAGAAAAGGGAAAATGCGGCTGATATATGACACGAGAGTTTGTCCTTTATCTCACTAAAATAATTTGAAATTCCATTTCTTTGTAGTCTTTTTAGCCATCCAATACACCTCCTAAGTCCACCTGTTTGAGCTATAAAGTATTAACTTACCTCTTTATATACAATAATTTAACCCATGCTTCAGTTTTTACTCATGTTATTTGATGTTTCTGTTTCAGGTAGTTTCATTTCCGATAATGGCGGCTATTCGCAAGAAACTAGTAATTGTTGGTGATGGTGCTTGTGGTAAAACATGTTTGCTGATTGTCTTCTCCAAAGACCAGTTCCCAGAAGTGTATGTGCCCACTGTGTTTGAGAATTATGTTGCCGACATTGAAGTAGATGGAAAACAAGTAGAGTTGGCATTATGGGATACAGCTGGACAAGAGGATTATGACCGTCTGCGACCACTGTCATATCCTGACACAGATGTTATCCTGATGTGCTTCTCAATTGATAGTCCTGACAGTTTAGAGAACATCCCAGAGAAATGGACGCCGGAAGTGAAGCATTTCTGCCCCAACGTACCAATTATCCTGGTTGGAAACAAGAAAGATCTGAGGAATGATGATAATACAAAGAGGGAGCTAGCCAAGATGAAACAAGAGCCTGTTAAAACTGAGGAGGGACGTTCATTTGCTGATAAGATAAGTGCATTCGCATACCTCGAATGTTCAGCAAAAACAAAGGATGGTGTGCGAGAAGTATTTGAGACTGCCACGAAAGCTGCATTAGCTGTCAAGAGGCAGAAGCAGGGACTCTGTAGCAGATGTGCACTCCTGTAATTGACAACAGCCATTTAACTCAAGTTACGAATACAGCAAACATATCTTCAATGAACAGAAACACAGGCATAACTTACAAAAAATTGCGTTCTTGGACCTTTTCCGGAAGTCATGAGTAGTTATACATTTTGTAGTTAAAGCTCATAGCTCTATACTTGGTGGAACAGAAATTCAAAATGGAGTTATACTGTTAAATTATCAGACAGCTACGTGGTCAGAGGCTTGATGTTTTGTGTGTATCTCGAGTGGATGGGGATAAATGGGTTTGTGGCGGCGGCTTTCCAAAACCCTCACTGTGTACAATTCATACCCTAGGTGGTTAAAATTTTATAAAATTGGAGTGGAAGAATACTAATAGTAAAAGTAGTTTTATTGACCATTAGTTTTGGAGGTACAAAAAATGAACAAGAAATTTGAAATCGTGAGTTTTAGTTTCCTTTGAGATAGCAGCTGGGCAACAGCCTCTGTTGCTCATCCCAATTGGGTGCCACATTTCTAAGACCTTTTTTTTAACCCTTGCCCCGCGAAAGACGATTTTGTAAAAACTAAAAATGTCGTAACTTTTGAACCAGCACTTGAAATACCATACTGTGACCATTCATTTTGATCGTCTTGAAGAGTAGAAGTGTCTGGTGTTAATTCTTTCTCAAAATGCAAAAGTTGAGAATTTTCACAACATTTGAAACTTTGATGTTTGAAAATGTAGCAGGGCAAGAGTTAACGTGCTGCTTTGTTGTCAGGATTTCATTGTAGTTCCTCATTTTGTTTAGTCTTTCTAATTAACACTATTTTTTAACGTAGTTAAAGTTCGCGTATTTCTCTTCTTTGTAGTACTCTGAGGCTTTCTGTTGACTCATTTTCTGTTGTTATTTCAAATTTGAGCTGGACTGAGACTCGGAGGGCTGGCTTCGGCACAGCAAGTGAGCTTTGGAATCACTCGTGCAACCAGTGAGGCCAATACAGGGTGAATGAAACCTAATGATATCGCCATGGGTCAGCTCTTCAGTATCTATTTTGCGACAGATAGTGGTGTTTAAAAGACCACTCCACCTCTCCCCAATCCTCTTTCGTTCCATTTTGCACTTCTCCCCCTCCCTTTCTTTTCTGTTTGTTCACAGTGGTGAGTGGGGGAGCAGATCATTTCTTCTTTTATGTGGCGTTTTGTTGATATCTGCTACCTTACTTAAACTGAGTGAAAATTTGGTCCATTCAAATAAAGTTATGTGAATCTAAGTGTATTTTCCAAAGAATTAAGAAATGAAATATTTTTCCATTTGAAAAAGTAGATGAACCTAGCCAACGGAGGAACGAGTTCTTCTTTTAATTATGACCATTTTTCAATGACCTTGTAGCAATAGTAGGTTAGTTATTACAACTATTTCGTTAGAATTAATCGGTTTAAATTGTGTAACTGAAATTATGTCTAGTTTTTAGGGTTGCTGCTAGTAATAAAGTTGATTTTACTGTTTTGGGACAAACATTCACTATTTCTTCGGCTTAGGCTGAAAATTTCTTCCGGCTTATGATACTTTGCGAAATGGAACATTTTTTCGCAAAATGAAATAGAGAAAATTTTTTTTCGCTCAGACGCAAATGCAAAAGATTTTTTTTGTTAAATGGAACTGAAAAAAACATCTTTTGTAAATTCATTCTGAGGAAAGAATGTTCTTTATTTTTGCGTTAGAAAACTTTCGCTGATTCACTGTAATGTAAAATCTTAATGTAAAAAAATAAATGGATCTTCTCATTACGTTGATTACCATCAAGTTAGTTTGTTTGAGTTAGTTTGTCAACGAATTTCTATACAGTTTTTAGATGAGAATTTTGTAATCTCTCAAATGTACGTATCGCGAGACATGAGAGATGGGCCATTTGATAAAGTTGGTGGGGAGACAGTTCGTAAAGAGAGGTTAATCGTTCCAGTCGTGGAAAAATGTTACACACCGCAAAACTTTAACGAAATGTGTGGGAACACCAGGGAAAACCAAACTTGCATGTAAGAAAGTTTATCTTAAACCCCCCCCCCCCGTTTTAAAATCAAATGGTCGGCCCCTTAAGAGGCCCACGAAACAAAAAAATAATGGGGGATCGTTTGGGAGTGTGCTCGTTTGGTACCCCCTTATAAAATTTAGTTCCTTGCTGGAACTGGCTTATAAATTCCTAAACGAAAAGCGCACAGGCGTGTATAGGCAGTGAAGTGCCCGCAGAACAAGCATATTCACCAACATAATTTTTAGCGTAATCGATAACAGAAAAAAGTTTCGTAAGCATTTCGCTTTATAATCTGTAAGCTAAGGTTACAAGCATTATAGCCACGTCCGAGCAAAATTATGAACAGGATAATCAGTTTGGCAAGAGGAGAAAAGCATTTTACGAGCATCATCTACATACATGTAAACCATACCATAGGCTAGGTGTATTTTCCTACGGGTATATTTCTTTGGTTATTTTGAGCCCATTATGTCGTTTCGCAAAAGTACCAATTGTACCTTGCACGAATTTGTATTTTCGAACAAAATTTCTTACGTTTTGCGAAAAAATGTCGCAATGTGAAAAGATTTTTCGTTTCATTTCGTTTTGCAAAGTACATAGCTAGTGTTATAAGCCAATTCCCTCACTGATGCTGCTCTGCCCAAATACATCTACGTTACGTCATCGGTGCCCTAAAATCCACTGAAGCTGTTCTTCTAACAAAATTCAGATATCGGCGTCAAAAACTTAACGAAGATGAACTGTTACGAGCATCAGTACTTAGGTTTTAATGGCGAGTTTGGCGCAGCATATTTTCCTAAATGTCACGCCTCACGGGTAAGTTCGTATCATATTTTAAATACTTCTCGAAAGTGACAGTGGCTAACTTGTATGGAAAACACAGCCGTTGAGAACAGAACGTATTCTTTTTGCGTGCTCAGACCTGTTAGATTCTTTGCGTGACTATCGCATGTCGAATTTTGTCATTAATGTAATCGTATTATGCAACCATATAAAATAAAACAATTGAAACCAATTCACAAAAGATTTCGAATAACCCTGGCGTTTCTGTTACCAACCTTTAAACTCTTCTAATTAGGGTTGGGGGGTAGACCCGGCAATGGACAACTATGTTTTTAGTCAACAGGACCCCCTTTTTTATTTAAGTACATTTGGGGAACCGTAAGATAAATATAACCATGTTTTGTTGTTATGGGACCTCTCTTAGTCCCAAAAAAAAATCATATGAGAAAACAACACGTACAGGCAAACACGTCTTGTGGTTATGGGACCTTCAATTGTTCTTATGATACCTTATGAGAAAATATATACAAAGGCAACCACGTCTTGTGGTTATGGGACCTTCAATTGTTCTTATGATACCTTATGAGAAAATATATACAAAGGCAACCACGTCTTGTGGTTATGGGACCTTCAATTGTTCTTATGATACCTTATGAGAAAATACATATAAAGGCGACCACGTCTTGTGGTTATGGGACCTTCAATTGTTCTTATGATACCTTACGAGAAAATACATACAAAGGCGACCACGTCTTGTGGCTATGGGACCTTCAATTGTTCTTATGATACCTTATGAGAAAATACATACAATGGCGACCACGTCTTGTGGTTATGGGACCTTCAATTATTCTTATGGATACCTTAAGAGAAAATACATATAAAGGCGACCACGTCTTGTGGCTATGGGACCTTCAATTGTTCTTATGATACCTTATGAGAAAATACATATATTTAAGGCGACCACGTCTTGTGGTTATGGGACCTTCAATTGTTCTTATGATACCTAATGAGAAAAAAAATATATAAAGGTAACCATGTCTTGTGGTTATGGGACCTTCAATTGCTCTTATGATACCTTCTGAGAAACTACATATAAAGGCGACCACGACTTACGGTTACGGGACCTTCAATTGCTCTTATGATACCTTATGAGAAAATACATATAAAGGCGACCACGTCTTGTGGTTACGGGACCTTTCATTGTTCTTGTGATACCTTATCAGAAACTACATATAAAGGCAACCACGTCTTGTGGTTATGCGACCTTCAATTTCTCTTATGATACCTAATGAGAAAATACATATAAAGGCGACCACGTGTTTTGGTTATGGGACCTTCAATTGCTCTTATGATTCCTTATGAGAAAATACATATAAAAGCAACCACGTCTTGTGGTTGTTTATATTTAGTAGCGAGAAAAGCAACTTATGTGTAAACTTCACAGAAGCGGTTGTTATATCTGATCATAATCGTGTGTCCAGAGGAAAGCAACGATTGTTTTAAAAACATCTGTTCGATATTGCCCCCAAACCACCCATGAATCAGTCGGCTTTTAAGATATCGAGTGATGTTACATTTTATTACCATGCGCCTTTGCATGTATACTTGTCTACATTTCTCATTTAATTGTTGCTTAGCTACCGTTTAAAAAACTGTTTGACCTTTTCTGACGTACATTGTGATTTATTTCACTCTCGATTATATTTTTCTGCACAATTTTTAAACTTTGATTCGAGTAGAACTCGTTCACCCTACAAAATCAGTGAGGCTCTGGACCCGTAGGACATGTTGGATACACAGTTCATTTCCAAAGGCTGTATCGACTTCCATTCACAGCTGCCTGCGACGGCGTTCTTAACAAGTCAGCGTACTCCTGCAAAGCCTCGCGCAGCGCTCGCCGGACCTGCGTTGAGTAGCAGACAGTACATTCAACTAGACAGGGGTACAGCGCCAGCACTTGCTCCCAGATACGTGGTTCCACTGTTGGCAAAAACAAAACAGAGAAAAAGATTGGTTGTTGCATTTCAATAAGATGATAAAAATACACTGTAATCGCTGCAATGCGATTCTTATTTTTCATCAATAGTGATGTTTTCAGTTCAAAGTGAGCATATTTCGACGCTCTTTCATTCAATTCTCTCTTCAAAATCTTTGCGTTTTTCAGTTCATGCGTGAAGGCTTTAAATATTGCCGGTATAACAAGACCAACCTCCCTCTTTCTCTTTCCTGTAACAGTTTCAGTAAGGAGATTGTCATTATTTGCTTTTAAGAAAAAGGTCAACAAACGCGATACATGAGCCTTTAGAAAAAGCGCCACCCTCGAATAAGCGCCGCACCGAAGACACGAAAAATTAAATAAGCTCCGCGGCGCTTATTCGAATAAATACGGTGCGTTCCAAAAGCGCATCTCAAATATCAAGCATTTACTGCTACAACAAAAATTTACTTTCAAACTGGAAACCTTAACTCACCACGAAATTATATGAACGTCAACATTATTTCAAACATTTCTTAATCAATTACATCTACGAACTCCAACCAATGTCACCGACGATTCAACTTCGATTGCTATTTAAACCATAATTTCCCAACAACTTTTATGTTCCGCTTCAAACGCTTGCTTTACACTTCCTCAATAACTTTGTCTAAATTTGTCATGTGCAAACAGGTTCCGTCTAAACCAAATTCGTAACTAATTCGAACATTGATTTATTACGCGACTTTTAAAGGAAACCTAAAGTATCATCCGAGAATTGAAAAAGAAGACGAAAAATTATGTAAGAAACATTTGACATTCGAGTGGATACGGCAAATCGTCGACTTATATATTTATACGTTGACTCTAAGTATTAAAGAAAGTTGCATTATCGTTAGTGTTTGAGAAATTTGTAATAATAATGTAATTTGTAATTAGAAGATTCATAAAAGTGTAATAAAGAATAAAACAAAATTTGAAAAAAACGCGACTCACCTACTCGAGGATTATCACCGGTTGCTTTCTTGAGAGAAGCTACGAGTGTACTGATTGCTTTCATCACGAAAGAAATCTCGGCCATGCGCGTCCTGCAGTCGACAAACGTCATAATGTTAAAAAATGGCACAATAAAGCAAGGATTTATGAACGGTTTTAATAAACCAATCGAGCAACGTTTCCCGTTCACGGATTTTTCCAATAATACTAACCTTTTTCAAACATTTAAGTTTCAGTTTTATTAAATTTCGCCCAACTTTTAATTCGTGAGAAGTAATTAAAATCAAAAGGTTAGAACTATTTACACCAATCATTCTGTTCTTCAAGACAAACAAAATGAATTAACAAATTTTTCCATGGTCCAATGTTTGCATACCAGCCTTGTCTCTTACGTTACTTGTTACAACTTGAAACTGAACTAGCACATTTCTGTAGGTCTTCGAGCAAATGAAGTATGAGGGATCGCGCTCGATGGGCCTCAAACTGACACACTGCATAATAGTGAAGTCAAAAGCTAACTCGCAAATATCGAATGGAGTGCACAGATCTCCTCATAACAACAACAACATCAACAAACAAGACAAGTGGGTTTACCTCGGTGTAAGAACCCCACTACTGATGTAATAGGGTTTCCTGAAAGATGCACAAACCGCGTGAGCAATGATGACTCGCTCCAACGTCGAAGATGGTTATGCGGTACATACTTATACTAATACTCAATAAAATTTACTTCAATTATGGGAGGTGAAGTGACGTCATTAACACGCTCGATGTCTGGTTAACGTCATATTGTCCTGAAATGTTAAATTTAACTCCCACAACCAAAGCAAATTATCCAATATATGAGTGGAAGAGTACAACTTGTCAATAATGTGAAGACGGTTTACTGCTCTCACCACTGGTGTACCCAGTCTGACGATAGTCAGACCGGGTGACGTCAGTCGCGGGTTCTTGCACCGAGGCAGAGCAAAAAATCGACTCGCCCTCTTCTCTGAGAACGAGAGATGCCATTGGCTGAAAACACAATACAAATAACCCTAACCTTTGGGATAAACCCAACCATCCGTAGACATACATACGGATGGTTGGGATATGAGTTAGCTCATCATTTCTGATGAGCTAACTCATGTTACCTCAAATGACTTATTGTAAGAACGTGCCAGCTATTGTTAACTCTGTTTCGTTCTGAGAGTAGAGCCTTGCTGCAGAAATCCTTGCTATTCTCGCGTTCATATGACACAGCTATCTCTTCTAAGGCAAGTTTTGTTACCCATCATACTATACCTCGGCAGAGGACATTTGCCGCTCAGTCTCTCGTCCGCTACGTATTTCTGAAGAACGTCTTTGCAGCGATGAAGCAGTACGTCCAGCGCAAGCTCGGATACTCGGCCGTCTGAAACAGAAATGTTAAACAGAATTTAGTTCATTTGACACGTTTATTAACTTAAAAGTATGACTGACCGAGATATTACGTATTTAGATATAGCGACTTAAATTAGGCAAGTTGAAAAAGTTAAGTACAAACATTCTACGCTTCTTACTTCTGAGCCCCAGGAAGGAATAGGGGTCACATGGTGAAACACATAAACCTTTGATCCCGATGAGATTCCAACCGGCGAACTATGGAACAGACCACCGTTGCTCTATACCAACTGAGCTACAAATTAATTTTAGTAGGCGAGGGAATAAACAAATGTGGTGATTCAAACGCGGTAAGTTCAAGAATTTGTTGTACAAATGTCTGTACGGTCCAATCCTCATCAGACAGTAATTAATAACACAATCTTCCCATCACCGTTAACTCTTCTGCATAATAAAGCTTACTCATTTCTTGTGTCACCATTCATTTCAGCCAATTTTTTACGGCTGGAGGAAGGTAAAGGAAAAAGAGGTGAAGGTTGAGAGGGCAAACAAACTGGACCAATTCTAGACCAAATGATTCCGGGGAAAGTTCAGCTAATTCCAGCTAATTTCTGGGGGGCGGGGCGGGGCGGGCAAAATTGGTTCAACATTAGGGGTAGATACTTGGTGTACTTGGTCAAGCAAGTGTAGGGGGAAGATAATTTTAAATGCTATTGAAAATTGAGGAAAAAGCGGGTTAAAAGATTGCATGAAAAAATGAAAGCAAATATTTTTTTATCCCTCCCTCCCCAAGATCAAATAGCCTGTCTCTAAGAATATCATGGTATAAAAGCAACTTACATCAGCACCTGCCTCCACTCTCTTAACTTTCTATTAACTTTACTACAAGATTACTGCATACTTAAACACATTCTCTTGCCATACCGCTTTTCTCCACTTCTGCTGTGCCACTAACGAAGGAGAACTGCAGAAGCGTCTCAAAGCACGACTTGGCGAATTCCTCCCGGAGCGGGAACCCGTTGGGATCAGTACCTGAATGAAGTTTACATCAGTGTCATCAAAACTGGCAGATAATCTGAAGCATTTCTAGTTTTTCGTTTGTTAAAATCTTTGCTGTACAACAACAATAACTGGTTTGAGCATCATGCGTTTCAATGGTCGAATAACGGAACAGGGACATGCGGAACAAAACTTGGTCCCGTCAATCGAAGAGTTTGTTTCTTTCGAAATGTATAAAACAAGATGCATGCCTTACGCTGATCCTAATTCTTAATTCGGATCAATCGTTCTACTGTTTACTACATTCAGAGGGTGTTTAAAATTATTTCTGAATGTGTTCATATTCCCAAATATGGTCAATCAAACGCAACCGTATGGCTATTGGCTGTCTTCAATGCAGACACTTGAGGCTATTCGTCACTCGGAATAAAGTTGGTTTTGCGCTGCCATCCATTAAACACAACAGATTAACAGGCTGCGAATCTGGAGATAAATGGAACGAATCTCGTTTCGCAGATCTGTGGTTTCCTAAATCGCCACGTGAGCGCCATTTATGTTATAATAGTTGTCAGATTAAACTATAGGTCTCCCTTAAACTATTAAAATTGGTAAGCTTAGACAAACAATTCTGTATGTGCTTGCCCATCTGTTTGTCTTACCACTAAAAGTGGAGTCGGTTGCCGAGTGAATAGAGCCTCTGTTGAGAAGAGTCATAACGCGACTCATGAAGTCTCTAGGAAGGGAAGCAGAGTGCGGCAGAATCTCATCTCGAATCAGCTGCAGCAGCTGCAAGAAAGTTTTCAGAAGGTTAGTTCTCTCACAACTGGCCATGACACAAAAACGAGACTTGGCATGACGTAACATGAGAAGACGTGACGTGTAATCATACTACAAATAACTGCTATTTAAGCCATGACACAACGAGACTTCGCATGACGTAACATGAGATGACGTGACGTGTCATAATACTACAAACGATTGCTATCTAAGCCATGACACAACGAGACTTGACATGACGTAACAAGAGATGACGTGGCGTGTCATAAAACTACAAATGATTACTGGAAGATGCCAAAGGTTTTACAGGTTTTTGTTCTCTTATCTTTTGTTCGTTGGCCTTGACCGTGCACCGTATTGACATGCACATGGACAACAGTGCACCGTCAATGACGGTTCGTTCAACCTAAGGGAGCATTCACTTTATAGAAGGAGGGGG
>JAOBYE010442085.1:0-13832 GCA_025403585.1 Parazoanthus swiftii | reverse complement strand
TACTATTACTACTACTATTACTACTACTACTACTACTACTACTATTACTACTACTACTACTACTATTACTACTACTATTACTATTACTACTACTATTACTACTACTACTACTACTACTACTATTATTACTACTACTACTACTACTACTATTACTACTACTATTACTACTACTATTACTACTACTATTACTATTACTACTATTGCTACTACTACTACTACTACTACTACTATTACTACTACTATTACTACTACTATTACTATTACTACTACTATTACTACTACTACTACTACTACTACTACTATTACTATTACTATTACTATTAGCTTTAGTATTGTTATCAATACAACAACAATAACAACTACTACTACTAAGAAGAAGCAGCAGAAGAAGACACGTCTTAATCTATACACGTGCAGTTTGCTTGCTATAAAGTGCCGGTTTCACGCAGTTGATTAACTTGTAAAATATGAACTATACTAATCAGCTACAAATGTTGTTACATATTCTCTAAGCCTGACTCAGTCACGGTTTTGGTAACAGCGCTCTGTATCGATAATCATACCAATCCTAATTTCCATGTTGCTTAAACGAAATTTGCAGCAGTCCACTCGATTATAAATGGCGACTTCTGTGACTGTCTTGCTTGAGCCCAGATCCACCCGCCACCACGGATTGGCCTCCAAGTTACTGTGTGTACAAGACTTGGATGGCCACCTCCCATCTGTATTGCCGTCCACTGCCCGATTCGATGTTCCTCCATGAACTGTAGTCGACTGGCTAGTGGGCCTCCCCTTAGCAACTTCAACTGTAAAAAATCACAAAAATGAGTCACCTCGTCATGTTTTCTCAATTTTGTCTTCCTACACGGGGGCTTCTACCTAAACTGTCTAAATGGCCTTGGAAACAAAAACCTTTCACTTTGATGTGCTTAGTAGCAAACAAATGTCGTGTTTTCTTATCAGTAGTTAGTTAAGATTTTTTTGTCTAACGTAGGGGTTTAATAGAGGCTGGAGCCTTGTTTGCGTTATCCGTCATTAGTTACTAATTACTTCGTTTGCCACACCCTCCATAGAGAGCGATGTCTGGCCGTTGACCTGTCTCCTGAAATGCGCTCTCAAGCGACTTAAAAGAACCGACACACTTCTCGAAAAGAGAGAAGACTTTTGGTAGTGAGGGCCACATGGTAGAGTACGTCCTGGGTAGTATAGATCCAGTTAGTAATACGATTCACTGTAATGAGTTGACCTAATCAGAAGCAGTGTACTTACGGGTCACTGTAGTTGATGGTAGTTGGAAGAGAACACAGACTAAGGCGGGGAATGATGCTATGAATACCTTGGAATTCAAGAGAGAAAAACAAATAATGTAAGAAAATATCCCTTCGAGTTTCGTGAAATTCGATCACGTTTTTCGCTTCTTGCGTTTTTAAAGTGTTTAGCTTGGATTTACGTGAATCGCATACTTTGTCTGTAGTTTGCTTTAAACAGAGCCCCATATATTCAAACCAACTTTGCTGAACTGGCCATCACTGTCTAAGTTTTGTTATAAATAAATATGAAATAACAATTGTCTCAGGTAAGTGAATGAATAACAGCCGCTTGTGGACTTTCTGCAACCTTTCTTTCAGCTGAGTGCCCATCGACGCTAGTATATGACGAAATTTGATAATCTAATTATGTTTTCTTAATATGCTGAAAGTGCGCAAAGTGTTTTAGTTATGTTTTGTTCAGCGTTCAACATTACTCCAACCACCGGCAAACATTCCCTCGCCATAAACAACTGCTCTGTTTGAAGATGTCTTGTATCTTTTTTCAGAACAGAAAATATCCTATCAGTATCAATACCATTAGCAGAAATATTTAGTGTCGCATGGTGTAGAGGTGTCCTGAAGACTTGAAAACAATACCTCCACTGTTCTATATAGCTAATACTATATGTCACTTATTACCTAATCAATTTAACGTCAAAACAATTTGGTAAATATCAACGTTTCTACGTGTTTCAAGTTCAAAACCGTCGCACATTCGTCTAATTTTGAAGTGAGTTTAATTTGCTGAGACATATGGACTCTTATTCTTATGTGAATTAAGCCTCAAAATCAGGGAATGTGTTTTTTTGTTTGCGTTACTATATAACAGATGACATATTGAAATAGAGCAGGTCTTTATGCTAATTGTAGTGCATTGTTTCTGAAAAAGATGTTAGTGCAGTTGACCTTAGGGCGACTTGGGCTTATAGCTGAGTCATCGAAGAGAAGAACTAGCGGCGATAAAGATACCAGATTTTGCTCATTTAGGAACAGGTGGAATAGAATGTTCTCAACTAAACTTCAGCCTGGGCTATTTTCTCAACATGTTTTTAAGTTTTTCGCATTTTCAAACTAGACGTTTTTATTAAAAAGAATGTAGTTTCACAGCTTAAAAACAGAACCTTTCTGTTGATACAAGCTATGACTTAACAGCAGTAAAGGGTGACTTTTCTATAATCATATGGTCTGCCAAGAATCTTTCAAACTATCCTCGCGTTTTTGCTAAAATGCACAGTCACGCTTGCTATTGCAAAACTATTTATACTACTATTGCTCTCTCCCAAAATAAAATGATCACACGTCAAGTGGATGGGAAATATCCTTAGTCCGACAAAAAGTAAAACACAGCGAAACGAAATATTTAATTTTGACAAACTTAACTTTACGTGATAATATTAATGCAAACATAATAACCACCGACTGCATTAACGTTTTAACATTTTTGCAGAATCGACTAATAACGGTGGTTCATTTGCTTACCATTTCTGTTTGAAAGGCACATGCAGCTGAAGTCTGGAAGGAACAATGTAGACGGGAACTATAAACGACTCAATATAGCGACGTAACACATAAAGAGATCCAAAATTGCGAACATCCAGCAGAAAGACAACGAAACTCCTCAAATAATCTTCGGTTCTTCTCATGTTTCGCGTCTTATTTTACAAGGACGTAAGACAATCTCGGCAACTTGCCATCTGTAGTGCGCGTTATTTTCAGACATAACTCATAACTATGCACCGACAAAAAACATATTTTATGTCCGTTTAAAAAAATGCAAAAGAAACTAAAAGAAGTGATACTTGGTCATTAAAGATTTGTAACTACCCAAGAAGATAAAATACCTCCCGAAACCTGCTCGCAACTTGTGTCTTCTAATTTCTAGTTCTGCGTGCCATTCTTATCAGTTTTAACCTCCGACCTAGTCCATGACTTATTTCATATAATCTACCGTTGTTATAAACAAAAATCGCGAAAGCATTACTTTAAACAACGTTGCAAAAACAAACCAAATTATTAGAGAAAATAACTCACTCGGTTCAAAAGAGTATATAAATACACACTCGCCGCATTCTTTGTCACATTCATTGTTTTTTTCTTCGGGGATCAGACTGCTGACTATTTATTACGAGTGTACTCACGTGCGCTTCTGTATTTTTATTAGCTTTACGTGGTACGTGTGTGTGTGTGTGTGTGTGTGTGTGTGTTGCAGTGTAGAGATATTTTCCGAGACGGTGCGTGTGTCGCCCATAAGATAAGAGAACATAAAAGCTGAAAACTGTCAAATCCTTTTAAAACTTAAACTTACTTACATTTCCCTAACAAAATTTCAAAATTGGCAACTTTTAATGAAGTAAAATTTCCTAAAATTCATGCGCCTCTTGTGGATTTATCATACACTGATTATCGGTTGCAGACCGTTGACGACACCGAAGATTTATAAAGGGATGCCACCGGATTCACTTAATCAAAATGCCGCGTTTTAAAGAAAATTCATGGCAATGTTTTCATTTATTTCCTTCCAAAATAAAGAGTTCGCTAAAAACTCTTTATTTAATATATATTTTTGTGGTAGATATCTGTAGGTAGGCACACGTACCAGAATATGAACTTTCAGACATATTGAGAAGAGCTACGATATAGACGTAGATAAATTACCAGTATAACTGAAATGAATATGTAATAAATAATAGATTTAGTTATTGAGCTCATTCAACTTTTGGCCTCTCGCCTGACATGTGGCTGACGCAGCGCCTATAAATCTCATTCGGAAAAACTTGAAGAGCTCAACTGGGACTCACTGAAACTAAGACGGAAATACTTCTTCGTACTACAAATGTAAAAGATCCTATTTGATTGTTGTGATATTGGCTCTTGCAAGTACCTTCATAATATTGCAAAAAATCATTTTATGTTTTCTTTACTAAATACTAATAGATATATTCAGGAATTGCCATGCACTCGTGTTCACTCACTACTTCATTGACATTGTCGCGTTCGACGAAGGAGAAAGCAACCCTAAACGATGGGTTGCCTGTGGTCACGCTTGTGCGTTTAGGCCAAGAAGATCGAGATTTCTGCTCATTTTTTGGTCTAAATCAGCGCCATTTTGAATTTATAACCAACAATGACGTCTGATGCGCACGGACGACTAATTTGACAGGATGGCGCTACCACTGAATAATTTTGTGCAGGCAAGTTTGAGTTTTTACTGCTCTGTTTTAAATACAATATGATTGCAAAGTTTGTAGTACCTATTTGTCAAAGCCTGAGCAAAGTGTGAAGCACATATAAAATCTATCATTGAACTTTTTGAAGATTGTTAGAGCTGTTTACATTTTAATACAATATTAAATGATATAAAATACAATAAGAAATGTTGTTAAAGTTTGAAGATTGACTACCTACACAATTATTCAAGTTAAAGGTTGGTGAAATAGTTATCCTGAAAAATTACTGTTGTACTGACCTACAACCCAGACTAACCCAGTGCCAAATGATGTGTTTGTAATTTCTATAAATATGTTAGGAGAATTTTGCACTTCATCTTACATAATTTAGAATGGATGATCAGTTCCTTCATACTAATTTTATATTGATACTGCAAAAAGAAAACATATGGGGGTGAAAGAGCCAAATGGAGTGGTTTCACTTTAATAAGCTCTTCATGAAACATGCTCGACTTGTAAACCGGCACCTATCAAAGTGAACTTTATAAATGGAAATAAAATTTCCAAAGCAACCTTTTCGAACGCACTTAATTATAATTAATCTTTGACTACTCCATTTTGTAAGAAATCTATATTCGCACCCTGTACATGTGTATTTTTGTAATTGAAGGCAGAGTTATTAAATTAAATTAAATTGAGTTAAAAATACAGGTGTCACAGTCAGCAAAATACTGTTCTCCCAGATGAACCTGTCTGCTAATGAAATACCAGAGTTGTTACTGATAAAGTTACAACATTCATGCATGCTTATAAAAGTCCTATCAAATTACAAAAACCTTTGTTATTTCGTCTGGCTTACAACGGCAGACCAACTGCGTTTTTTCCAATATTTATTCAGCACTGTTTGTAACGTGTACTGTTGATCCTGACAAATATTTTGATTATTTATGCTATCTTTTGAGGTCATCTAACCAAACCGACTGCTAAAACGTTGGGTTGATGCATTCTTGCCCAGGTGTCTGCCAAACTTAGTAAAGCTTTTGACCCGATTTTATCTGCGTGCCGGTGAGTGGCATTAAATGAACATCATCCCGGAAAAGGCAGTCAGTTGAAATACATTTAAAGCTCACACGCAGCTCGTCAAAACACATCTCAAGAAGAACCAGTTGGCGGAACACGTAAGCACAGGTTCATCTTCGGACTCACCCGAGCGAAATGGTAAGTAGTTTTTAAAAGTTGCTATGTGAGTAATGTTTAAACTAACAAAGTATTTTGTTATTAAGGGTTTGCGAAATTATTAACGAGGTCGCTTGATTATATTTGATTTTGATACGTTTGTAGTAATGACTGTTTATAATATTCAAATTAACAGGAGAAAAACTTAAGTAAAATAAAAATTGGCATACACCGCGTTAGAGGACGTCCTTAATCAATTGAGGCAAGGTTTTTTAGTGCTTAAAAGTGATTGCAATGCTAGTATTTATTGTTTTTTATGAACATTGTTACAATACAAAATAATCAACTCCCAAGATCCTGGCGACTAGTGTGTAAACATCAATAAACCAAGATTAGGTAGATATCACTTAGAAGTTACATCACAATTAGAGTTCAATTGGGACCAACAAACTTGAACTATCTGCTACATGATCATCACTTATAACGTAACGTTTTCGTTATTATCAAATCATGTGTTAATTTACTGTTGATTTACTGCATGTCAACCAAAACGTATCTTAAGATAGTTTACTCAAACCTCTGCCTTTTGGTACCCGCCCGATGCTCGCAGGACCGCGGTACTTCAAACTCACGTGGTTGTCTGAGAACCAAACGGTTCTGGACCAAAACTTATGTTCTGACTTAGTAATAGCTTTATAAGAATACAAACTTTACAAATTCAGTTTTAACCGGTTAACGTGCACAGATATGTACGCTGAACAGTTTTTGGTCAGAATTTCTCGTGTTTCAGTTGTGCTAACAAGCATTACAAATCAGCAAAATTGGAAGGATGTTTTGCTCTTTCGTGTTCATGTGGGCGTGTGTAAATGTTGCGAATGGTGTAAGACACGCAAAGATTGGCAGAGAAACTTCCGCCTTTGAACTATTCTATGTCTATTCTAAAGCCATTAATGTATTTCTGCGCTCTACATTAGTATGGTGAGTACTAGAAAGAACCTGTGTCGCGTTCTACATTTGTCTACATCTGCATAAAAATCGTGGGATGCCACATCAACTGTAAAATTATCAATTAACTCATTGGGAATGTTGAATATAAAAAATCTGTAAAAATCTGGTTGAAGCTAAAGCAATAGGGTATATCAAAAACTATTAACTGACTTAGATATAAAGCTATCAACGGACATTGCATTCCCATGCGGCACTTCCGTATTTGAGAGGTCTTGTACGCCGTTTCTCTTACCGATCTGGGACAGATTGTAAGTTTCTCCGCATAGCACAAAGTATACACTTGTACTTGAAATACTAGTAGAAAAAAAAAGAATCCGATTCTTGCATAGGTTTGAAGGTTCTATTACTACTACTACTACTACTACTACTACTAGGTCTAATAATAATAATAATAATAATAATAATAATAATAATAATAATAATAATAATAACAACAATAATAATAACAATAATAATAATATAAAAAAGAAGAACTAGAATCTCTAGCTGCAGAGCAGGTGGAAAGTTTAGAAATACCAGACACTTATATTGCCTCTTCTGTGTTTTATGGATTGCCAAACAATGTTATAAAGAGTTTAGTCGGCTAGTCGTAGATAATGATCGGCTCATTGCTGGACTTTTTAAAGTTTTTCAAAAACACAAATTAGATATATAAGGACTCCACTGGTATATTCTCTCGGTTAGAACTCACCCAGGTTTGATATTTTAGTCCAAGTTCGACTTCCTAATTAATTATAAACTGGTTTCATTGGTCAGAATACAGAACTGTGCGGTTTTCTAAGAATACTGCTACAATGCTTTATAAGAGCCAAAATATGGCTAAGAATTTTAGTTAGAAATTTGGTTCAACCTGTAATAAATCTGTTGAAATTACTGTAACCCGTTCTCAATCAAACTGAATCCAAGACAAGCTACAATAAACCACGATTGAGAGTTGCATCTATTCGACCAGGAACGTGATTACTTTTGATCTTGGATTATTTTGAAGCACCCTCACATATGAAAATAGTTGCTTTCAACAGCGATGAACTAGTACTGAATTGAATACATGATTCAGCCAACCACATAGATGATATCACCCCCATTAAGCTATAAAACATTCCAGCTCAACTTTCCGTTATAGGGCGTGTTTTCAGCCAGTCTTCAACCTTCTTCCGTCTTAAGTCGGATAACTAAAATAATCTGGAAACTGGCTGTTGCTTCTGTCATATCAGTGTTTGTTGCTAGCATGTCATCGCCTTCGTTTTAATTTTAGTTTTTACAATACTATACAATATTCCAGACCACTCCGTATTTCCTTCGCACCAGGAGGGCATACTTGTGATCGTTTGCTGTAAACGCACTGATCATAATTGCCAAATATAGTCAATTTATAATTCTGAAGTGTTCTAAAATATCTTCAGCTAACCTTTAAGGGTATGCTTAGCACAGCCAACACATCATTGGCTCAGTCTTGTTTATTATAAACTGGTGGCTGATGCGTGGTTTCCTTCAATAAGCGTTGCGTTTTTATCAACTGGAACTCACACAGACTGCAAAACTTTTTAATTTGAAACTGATTTTGCCGGAAACAATAGCTCTAACACGTTGTTTATGATTCTGGCCAAAATGGCCTTTACACCCAGACACCACTCGCATCTCCATTCTCTCAACTTAATAGTTCAAACTGTTTCTTTCTTAACACCACATCTCCAAAACTAACTGGCTTCTGATTGGTTGCTCGACCATGATGTTTTTCTTAATTCTGTGCTGTTAATCCTTTTAAAACACGAATAAGAAATATAAACCTAAACTAGCACTGTAACCCAGGAACTTCATTTAGTTGAAATGATCGAACATGTTTTGCAAGGGTATGGAAACCGTTTTCAAAAGTCTTCGGCAACGTTTAAATAGTTTTCGAAAATAATAATAATAATAATAATAATAATAATAATAATAATAATAATAATAATTTAATAAACTTATATAGCGCTATAATTTATAAAATTATTCTAATGCGCTTTACATGATACTCATAAAAACGTGTGCAGCCAGTGAGGCGCTCTTATTTGACAGTAACCATTATTAATCAACAAATTTAAAGATGCGTTATGGGCAGGAGAGCGACACTGACAGCTACGGCAGAACTGGTTTTGTTTGTGACTTCAGCTTACTGTACTTCAAAGCTGATCGCAGTATGTTGCATGTTCAGTTTAAATAATTTGTCTAACTATTTACAAATACAATGTTAATTAAATTAAATAATTAAATAATTAAATAATTTGTCTAACTATTTACAAATACAATGTTAATAATGATGATAATAATAATAATAATAATAATATATTTCATTAGCTTTTTGTGTTTTCTTCTCCTCGTGAGAAAATACTTTTATTACTAAAGTCATTTTTTTTCTGTAAATATCGAGCCAGCAAAAATTGCTTAAGGCAAAGACACAACGGGATCAGAAGTCAATGAGTTAAACTTGTCCCTTGGCTTACGCGGTTGTCCTAAAGAAGAATTTATCACGGCATTGTGAAACGCATTTAAAACATTTATGGCAGGGACAAAAATGGTATCCTGGGGATATATAGAGTGGTTTGATCTTGGATAAGACTTATCTTCTCCTGAGAAATATTCGGAGATACTTCGGAATTTCTACAGTAAGTGTTTAAAAAGGTCGGAAAGAATTTGGAAGAGTTTTGAAAAATTTTGGAAAATCTTCGGAAATCTTTCGGAAACGATCGGGAATTCGAAAAAAATGGTATTTTTTGTAGCTGTGGTATCAACATAAGTTCTTGAAGATTTGATGAAAATACTACTTTAACTTGATGAAAATCAAAGATACTACCCGAGCTTCACTCTTGTGGTATATGTTACGCCTTTTTCACTTTCATCAAATACTCGTGGTGTTTTCCACGTGATCTTCTCAAGCGGTTGTGTTTTCTATACAAATTAAAGCATTTTCAAAAAAGTGGGATTACTATTTATTCAACTGTTTTATTAGATGATACTCCACTTTGTTATTCTTCGACGTTTTTACATCAAGAAGAGATTAGTACGGAGAAATATATTTTTTTCTACCGACAAGAAGTAAGTTTGCATTTGTGGGAGCTCTCAGTTGTGTTGTTCAATCCGACAATCGATCTATATACCAAAAAGTCTCGACAGAGTGAAGAGACGAATTTACTGTGAGATGTAGAACGACACTGCGATAGTCACATCCTGCAGCGACGCTGAATCGTGCTGATTTTCACTTTTAGAAACAGTAGCTCATTACATACTCAACCGATCTGGAACCTTCTATTAACGACAAAAAACAATCATTAAAATGTTAAAATCGTAAAATGTAAAATATTTAAAACGTATAAAATTAATGTCACTGACTACAGTTTAACGAGTTCAAAGGAAGAGCAAGTAGAATACGGTGGCTTTAAAATTATTCGAAAAATTTTGCTATGCATCTTTTACAGGGATTCCCTGCTAGACACAAACTACATTCTTCGGCAGGGATTGGCTCGTTAACATTTCAGGATAGACCACGCCCCGTTTTATTCCACACCGCGTATTGTGACAGTGCATGTTTGAGTATCTTGCGTTGCTAAAGGAAAGTTTGTGGTTCCTGTTTGTTTTAGCTCTGTTACCCCTATGTACATTGTTGGCTCTCTATTTTCTGCGGAAAATAGTGGCTTTGGATACGAGATTTGCTGTCAAATAAGCACACTGTTACAGATAAAATAGAAAAAGGGAAATTATTGTACATGCAAACGTGTCTTCAAACTGAGGCCTTTGATTAAAAGGTTTTGTTTCAAACTAGGTGGTATTAGAGAGTATTAAAACCTGATTGAGATCTGCTTTGAGCTCATAAATAAAGGACATAACGACATAAATGCCCCCTGTTTTTAAAAAACGTCAAGGTATATCTGACAAATTTATTATTCATGCAAACTAGCATTAACTGAATCAAAACAAATCGCTTCGATTTTGGCTCTTAATTTTGCTTTTGTTTTCAGATTACTGTTAATGAGTTCTTCACAGTGCATTGTCCTATACTTTCACTGCTTTGCCTGGCATTCACAGCACAAGGAAACCGAGGTACGCACGGTAAATTTGAATATGTGATTACGTAAGACAACTCTATTTATGGTCAATGTGATCAGCGTCGCACCTTACATTCTTGCACTTTCAGTTCGAACAGTTTTATAACAAGAAAAGGTATTTCATCGGAGGTCTGGCACCAGGGTAAGCATAACACTGTCAGTACCAAATACTTTCGAGCGGGATTTTTACTTTTCATAGTTTAGAACAGACAAGAGTTTGCGAGGTTAAGATTATTTTTTCGCCTAACCTCCAATTTAGGAAAGAAAAATAAAATGAGAATTTTATTAACACGTGGTTAGGAACTGCAAAGTTAGTCACTAGGTGCGGCCCTGATCTGATAAACTAAAATGGGGCATCGAGTTGGTAGGCGAAACCGGAAACACAGTTTCAGGATACGGGATTAAGTACACCTATACTCGGAACAAATTTTGCTCGCCCAACACGGATGCGGGATCGGATAAAGTAACGCAGAGTATGGGATTAGATATAGAGTTATCGCGCTGAAACGAACAATACTTACATATGCTGGTTTATATAGCTGCACAAAATTTGTCAGAGGTTACGATTCTTTAAGCAGAACATAGCCTGCAATTCAGACGGCTGTCACGAACCGATGCCCAAGCTTTGTCCATGCCAACCGTAAGCTAAAAGAGCAAAGCTCCGCCAAACAAAATCACTGCATACTCCTCTTTACAAGTTTATAATTGGCTGCTCTATTAATATGGGATGATCAACAAGAGATAGTAGAGATAACATGATTTGTTTTTTTTTCACCGTGAGGTGTGGGGTGAAGCTGACGTCTTCAGCTTTAGTCCTTCAACACTGAAAACAGTCTGCCATGCATGACGAAGGGCGAACGCTCAAAATCTCAGCTTCACACCTAAACTCGCGGCGAAAACATACCATATAAACCGTAGTTAATCAAATTTCTCGCCAACGCAGAAAAACAGGTTGTCTTTATCAAAACTTGTCTGGCTTCCAGTGGTTTATTATTACCCTGTGTAAGACAAGACGACTTTCTACCTTCAATTCAGGTTGCGACGGCCCTTCATCACTTACCGGTAGATCCGGTAACCTAACGAGCCCCAATTTCCCGCGAGAGTACAATGAAAACACGATTTGCGAGTGGACTATACAAGTACCATTCAAAAGACTTGTCAAGCTAACTTTTGTCGACTTTGAACTTGAAGGACAGAGAAACTGTAATTATGACTCTGTTGAAGTGCGAAGTGGTCTTCTGCCGTACAGCCCTCTGCTCGGGAAATACTGCGGTAACCAGAGCACCTTTAGCGTGTTCTCCACCAGTCGCAACATGTTTGTGCGATTCAAGTCCGATGACTCCCTCAACAAGAAAGGTTTTCGCGCCATTTTTACTGCTGTAGTTACGAAAGGTAAACTCAGTTATTTAACACTACTCAGACTGGGCTTTTGGTAGTTCCTGAGATTGGACTCTTAAACTAATCAACGCTATATTGCTATGAAACTTAGCAGTTTAAAACACTGATTAGTTTGCTCACGACGTCAGATGACGTCACAACGTTGTAAGTTATGTAATATTTGACTTATTTTAAACTTTATCCATGTTCTCAGTTTGTTTCAAATTTTGCGTTCAAACACAAAATTAGTGCAAAACCTTAGTACTGCGACGTACAACACACAATCATAACTCGAAGAAAACATTAATGTTTCAGTGGTGTATGACCAGGAGCGGCTTTTGTTGTCGGCACTTCCAAGCATATTTCGGTCTTTGAATAAAGGTGGTCTTCTACTAGGTACCTCTCGCTTAGAGAAAACGAAAAAGCTTTTGTTCCGACTACTTTGTCTTTCAAGAAGTTTTAAATTAATCCGAGCGTTTCCAAGGAAGGAAACAAATTACTTTGGCATGATAGAGAACCGCCGACTTGCCTGTCTTCAAAATACTCAAATCAGTCTCAAAGTTCTATCAAGAACTTCGCCACAACTTTGAAAACAACAGCGAAGATCTGTTATTTCCGTTGACTGTAAAACAAACGAAGGAAAAGCCAACACACCTTTCTTTCATTGTTTTAACAGAACTGGCAGCCATTAAGGCGGAATGGAACTTTAATTTTGCCAGGTAACTAGGCACTAATTAATCATCGGATGATTTTTGCCATGGTTATTAATTAATAGAAGCGTATGTCAAATTCTACATTTTTACTACCTCTACTCGCTTTAAAAACTTTTTGGGAGTCCGTAAATGTGCTTTTATGTTACAAATTGAAACGAAAAACAGTTCATTTGCTTGATTATGTTCTTGACCATGCAACCCTTTTCCTTTTCCTTTTAGATAATGAGTGCGAAAAACAATGGCGCTATTTTGAAGAATCAGCTTACAAGTTTTGTAATATTCCCACAACAAAATGGATTGCCGCACAGAAGTTATGCCAAGACATGGGTGCAGATTTGATTAAGATCAGCACAGAAAGAGAAAATGTGTTTGTATACAAGATTCAAAAAAGCCTGGAATTTCAAAGATCTTGGCTAGGTTTGACACGGGGTGTGAATAACAGTTTTTACTGGCCTGATGGTACCGGTTTGAACTATACCAAATGGGGGCCCGGTGAGCCCAACCAAGGTGGAAGTGCGAGAAAGGACTGTGCTGAGCTAATTGATGGTCACTGGAGGAACGTTCGATGCGATAGGACGCACAAGGCTCCTCAGTTTGTCTGCGAAAAGAGTAAGTTTATCATAAAAGCGACAGAAATGTCGCCGGAGAGCATAAAATATTTCGGGCCTTTAAGAGGGGATTTATTTTATAGGGAGTGCTTAATACAAAGGGGGGCTAAACCAAACAAAACGTTCGACCCTGAGCTGGTCCAGAAAAAAAAATCATTAAAGCCCCCTTAAAAACATGACAAAACTTGTCTTGTTAACATAAATGCACGTTTTGCTGCAACTGATTATTTCGCCAGACTAGCTCACCATGCGAATTCGATACTTTCCTTTTTAACGTACTGTGGGGAGTAAAGTCGTAAACTGAAAATTAAACGGTTTACTATGTTTAAAACTTTAGAATTGCAGCAACTGAATTGTAAGTGTGTGTGTGTTTGTGGGGGGGGGGGGGGGGGGG
>JAOBYE010441863.1:0-13834 GCA_025403585.1 Parazoanthus swiftii | reverse complement strand
GCCATAAGTGTGTTTGTCCCATAAATTTGGCTTTTAAGAGTCCAAGTTTACGAAATTTGCACCCCCCAACAAAAATCCTGCCTACGGGCCTGGGTTTGACTGTAATCTATCGACGAGTAAAATGACATCAATGTAAAACAGCCGTTTACCATCTCTACAATATCAGTAAAATCAAGAAATGTGTCAGGCGTGAACTGTCTACCGAGACGCTTGTATACACATTCATAACCATCCGGCTAGACTTTTATAATGGCCGGGATTCTTCTATAGACGACCTAGCCACCATAGGTTTATCATATTTTACGAAATGAAACGAAACAAATTATTTTTTCGCAAAAAGAAATCGCACATTTGAAACAACTGTTAAATTTGTGCCACATTAATAACTATTATTTGCACGTATCATGAAAAATAATAACTGCTCGATGCATGTTTAACATCAATGGTTCTGAGGATTTTAGCTGTGTAGTACATAGAAAACAACAATCCGGCCAAGAGGAAGAGCAGTGTGGGACTCATATAAGCAAACAGACTCTTCAGAAAATATCAACAATCAAGTCAAACCAAACCAAACACTCATGGTTCACATCTGTTCGTTGAATAATCCAAAAAATAGGCAGTCTAGGAGTGCATGTGCCTAGTGGAATTGTAGATTGATACATGCGAGATATTATCCCACATGCCTCGATACGATTTTCTCTAGCATAAATAAGGACTCTTGACAATGCTGTTGATTATCAGCGCCTATTATTAAATGCGAAGATCGCAGTCGGCTGGTCCTCGGTAAGTCGTTGGTGTATCGATTAATGCCGAATTGATCTCGAATTCCGAATCACCACCCACGCACGCACGCACGCACGCACGCATGCACCCAAGTACCTGTACGATAGTATTGTGCCTGGGGCTCTTTCGAGCCACCAGGCACAAGAAACTTAACGACAAGAATTTGTTTCTTTTTTTCCCAAAGCGAGTTATATACGGGTTATGCTACTGAACTAACGTCATCGCAGTTTCACAGTCTCGTTCACGAAGCAAGACTTCCCCGAATTCGGCTTGGGTATTGCAAGACATTTTTTGTTGCAATTGCTACACGAGGTAGAGAATAGTTTGCTTTCTATTTATTACACAAACTTATCTGTATCAGTCTGTCTCCTAACGATGTATCATTCCAGAGATACATTATACCCGGTGTAATGGCTTTGAGCAGTACTCGGTAGTCTCCGCTCGTCTCCGCTCGTCCCGCAATGCATGCTTCCTCCTTTGTGGGAACGAAGCATGCATTGCACGACGAGCCAAAAGAACGGCACAAGGGGAGGAAGCATGCATTGCGCGACGAGCAGAACGAACGGCACAAGGGAAGCAAGCATGCATTGCGCGACGAGCAGAAAGAACGGCACAAGGAAAGGATGCATTGGGCGACAAGCCGAAAGAACGGCACAAAGGAAGGAAGCATGCATTGCGCGACGAGCCAAAAGAACGGCTGCGAGGCAAGTCACTTGAGGGAGACTGTGTAATAGACTTGCACGTCGATTTATTACCATTACCAGAAACCTTTACGAGTTTTCTTACTTATTCAAGTTCATATTCCCTCACGAGGAAAGTAGAGTAATTGGCACTAATTACCCGTGGTAGTATATTTCTCTTCATAGAAACCTTCCAAAATGCATTGGAGTCGCCCAAGGCCAGCGCAGCAGAAACAGCCCGCCTAAATCTCGGGCCGAGAAATATCTTTTCCGCAACACACACTTGCTACTTGTCCCCGCGTACGAAATTTTTTTTCTCCTCCCCCCTTCCGCCAAATGTTTCCGAGAATCCGCCTCCCCAGTCGCTTCTGGTTTGTTTGAGAGATAAAATTGAAAAAGTTATTTACTAAAATGGCCGGGTACGGGTTCAAAGAGAAAAGCAGCACATCTTATTTCCCCGGGAGGTGAACTTCGAGTGACTTTCATTTGACATGTCTTGGCGGCCGAAAAAAATCTGGTTCTGGAGCTCTGGATGATGACGTCATATACTAGCATTACAAGAATGCGTTGCCCATTCCCTTTGTCAGATAGCTAGTGCCAGTTGTTCTACTATCCTCATAAGTGAACAAAACTTTAGATACGAAAGAAAACGCGCAAAGCATCCTGGTACTGGTATTAAATTGACATTTTCAGGCAAAACCTCCCCTTGGAAAGCCCAAAGCCAAATGTCGCCAAGCTCCCGCACTTTGGCCAACCGTTGCGGGAGAACTGAGCGGCTCTGATCCACGAGCTGGGTCAGTTACAGTAATTCGTGCGTACCAACTGAGAACTTACTGGTCGGACCAGTCAAATGGCAAGCGCTCTTTAGTAACCCGTTACCTGCTGATACAAAAGTTTTCGTCCCTAGGAGCTCCCCCCCCTTTCCCCCACCGTTTTACGGCAAGCAAAACACGAAAGTTAAACGCAAATTCTTACCAAGAGTAGCTAAACACTTTCGACAATAACAAATCGTGATGTGTTCGGAAAAACTATAAAATTGCGTAAAAAACCATTAAGTCATGGAACTCTACAGGAATATCTGCTCAAAATATGATTTAGCAAGCGGCATTAGCCTGGGCTTTTGAATGTGACGCCCTAGCAAACGCCCTCTCGAAAAAATGTTCCTTCTCTTCCTCAAAGGAAAAAGGTGACTGTCGTTGTATTGTCAATGCTACTTGCCTTTCCGACAACGATCTCAGTCATTTTCCAATTGATCGTATCTCAAACAACTCTTGCAAACACAAAGCGACTCCTTATCGCAAGGGCGATAAACTATGAACAGGAAAACGGGACGAATACTCATGCTGCACGCAATCGGTTGACGATGAAAACCGACCAACAGTACTCTACATTTTGTCCGATGAGTGTCAAACAAACGTGACAGGAAAGGTTTCTGAACAGTATACCACGCCGCACCGGCGCTTAACTTACACTAACGGCAGTTATTTTGTGTCTGGGATATGCATACAGTCTTGAAAGTTTTTAACTATCTCTAAATCAAGACGGGGTTTCAAAAAAGAACACGGGACGAAAACGGTTTGTACTAACCTGCTGCAGCGCGCTATATTTGAAATATGTTGTACAAGTTAGAGTTGAAAGTGAAGATTTATTTGAACAAGTTGTATCAACAGAATCCAAAAAGCGATAACAAGACTCTCCTCTCCCAACCGCTGGGTCGACCGCCGTTTCTTTTTTATGAATTGCTACAGGATCTGGAAATTGGGATTTAAAAGGATCTTTCCGTGTTTAAACCATCAATAAGTCTTCAATCTTCCCAAGGATCTATCCTGTTTAAACTATCTCAAAGACCCATTCATTCAAAAATAACGTATATTATATTATCGCGTTTTGACATGATATTATTTTAACTTGATAAAGAGAAGTGTTCTATATGCACAAGGACGATCTTTGTTACCATTATTATTTTCACTGTCATTGTCATTGTCACCGTTAATGTCACTTGTCATGTCACTGTTACTGTCGTTTTTAGCATTATTAATATTAAAACTAGTATTAATAAATTTTCTTATTATTAATATTGTTAATATTGCTATGATTAGTAGTAGCAGTTGTTAACTGTTGTAGTAATATTAACAATAATAATAATTATTATTATGATCATCATCATGTTTATTATTGTTATTATTATTATTATTACTATTATTATTATTATTATTATTATTATTATTATTATCATTATTACTATTATTCTACACCTTGGTACGATCTTGATTTGATATAAAATATATACGATCCTCGTATGCAGTCACAAAACAAAACGGGAAGGGAAGCGAAGCTGGAAAAAAGTAATTCGTTTATCACAGTAAAAACATATGTACAACCATTTGTTTAACTTTTGGGGATGAGAAAGAAGAGAACGACGACAGAAGTATCTTTGTTCCTTCCTTGGTCCACGCGCCGCGGAACCAGAAAAACCTGTCATAACGTTGGAACGGCCATACGACGGCTCCACCCAAATATGGGTGTTCGTACAGTACAGAAGTCTTTTTCTCGGCCCAGACCTTTCTATGTCGGCAATGGCCGTGAAGGTGTTCTAGAGTCTGGTTCCTCGCCCTCTTTCAACCCTTTCAGCCCTTCGGGTAACGTCGTATCTTCAGTCTCGCTGCCAGTTCCTTCTACAAATTCTTCATACGTCGATCTCTCCTTAAAAGGCCTTGCGCCTAGTAACTCGATCATATCTTCTCGACCCAAGACTTCCTTCTCCAGCAGCCGCTCAGCGATCTGAAAGGTAAATAAAACGACACTGAGCCTAAAGTGACACCTCCCTCCAATAAATAGTAATAATATTCAAACATTTCTATAGCGCTTACTCAGATTAGCTCTAAATGCTATTTTAATATTCGATTTAACCAATTTAGTGTAAGTGATCTTTTATCTGTCTGTAAAATCCCCAACACAATTTGTGCGTTTGTTAAATTCAGGTTACCGTATACTGGTTTAGTCAGAATTTTTCAACCCTTCCCATACATTTGCAGTTTGTTTACTTGTTACAAAATAATGTGTTATCGAGTCTTTCATCTCGCAGTATTCGCACAGATTTGTTTCATGGATTTCAATTTGTTAAGATAAACGTTTGTCGGAAAAAATTCCGATGTACTATATTTTATACTGAAAATACTGCAAAGTTGTGCTCTTGGTAATCTGTAAATAAATGAGGTGTTAATTTCTTCCGAGTAAAATTTTCTAGCGCTGCACACACCTGAGTAGAGTTTTATAAAAAAAAATTACAGATGCTATAATTCTATTTATAGGTGGCAGCAGTGAATAAAAGTAAGGGACACTTCTATTGTTCGTATTCTAGTTCAAAGTGCAACAGTTTTTCTTTTCTTTTCTTCAGTCATTTAGATGTCGAAGATCTAGGATTGTTTAATAAACACCTCCTCGAATAAACGCCGCACTAAATTGCCTCAAAAGTTAATAAACTTTGAGGGCGTTTATAAGAGGAAATAGGGTGTCAAGAGTTAAGGAAAGATACAGATTTTTTTCAAAATTGTTTTTTTCCTTTTTTTTTTCTTTTTAGAATATTGGTCAACCAGAATGCCTTGCGTGTTGGAATGGCCATTTTGATCGAGGGGAAAATGTCTAGAACAGCGCCTCAATTACAACTTGTTCATAATCAATTACCGCCAACCATCACGTCATGTACCATCACCACTTACTTTCATTTGCCATCATTCATTACCATTGTCCTCATTCAACATAAGCAGACAAATCAGCAGCCTACCTTTTCAACGTTTTGCTTGTGTTCAGTCAGAAGGTCGAACGTTCTGTTATAAGCGCTGTTAATGAGCTCCCGGGCCTGTTCGTCGATCAGCTGGGCCGTGGCTTCGCTGTACGGCTTGTCAAAACTTGGTTCACCCTCACGGGGAAGGTCAAACGACACGTTACCAAGTTTGTCGTTCATTCCATACGTGACGACCTGGAAGGGAACAACAGCGGTCCAGATTCTCATTCAGCAAACTAAACTTAGAGTGACTTTCGTTTGACTTTGAAAAACGCGTAAGCAAGTTGTTAGCTTTTTGTTTCGTCAACCAATGGCAGGAAAGCTACAAACACAAACTCTGTTGTGGATTTCTATCTCTCTTTTCGTTTCTCCAATGAAATAAAAACTACGAACATGAGTATAACAGATATGATGGCGAAATTCTTCGTGCTTGCACGCGCCCATTCGTCAAGTCAATCAGAAGTTCCCCACGTTCAGAGTAGCGCGCGCGCTCCTGCTCACGTTCTGTTCGCGCAACCAATAAACGTCGTTCGAGCTCTGTTCGCTTTTGTTTGGATGCTTTTATTTCAAGGTCAAACGAAAATCGCTCTATTAGGAGGAAAGGTTTAAAACAATCTGTTATTGTCATCAAAACCCTTAAAAATACACTGAGATATGCCGAGAACAAATTGAGAAGTTAAAATTAAATTAACAACATTATAACAGAAAAGTTTGGTATGGTGTTGAATGGAATGGTTTGGTGTACTACAGAATGAGATTGCAAACCTAAAAGTAATTTAGACTTATGGTAATATATTATCTATTCATACTATCTGTCTCTTTTCCTCTCCTCCCCTCTTTCTTGCATTATTTCAGAATTGGGTTAAGCAACTGAGAGAGCCCAATACTAAACCGATCTCGCAGTTGCTAATATTAAAGCAAATTTGTACATTTGTTTAAACTGTTTTAAGTTTTAAAATTTCTTGAATATTGCTATAAGTCCTAAACTCAGTTTGTTTTGTGTTATACCTGAAAACTGGTAGTTAAGTTGATACCTAGCTGCTAAGTGTACAACACACTTAGATTGTATTGTACTGTATTGTATTGTACGGTTGTTGTGTTATGTTGTGGTGTACTGTGTTGTACTGTGTTGTATTGTATTGCTGTTGTGTTGTGTTGTGTGGTGTTGTGTGGTGTGGTGTGGTGTGGTGTGGTGTTGTGTTGTGTTGTGTGTTGTATTGTATTGTATTTATCTAGACTGTACCTGTGCATAAGCACTCTTCGTCACTTTACTGAGATCGTCCTGAGCACCTGTCGTGATGCGGTTGAAGAAGATCTGTTCAGACACTCGGCCACCAAGTGTCATACACATGCGGTCAAGAAGCTGCAACAAAAGAAAAATAAAATTGAACATAGGTGGGCAGTGAGGTAAATTTCTGAAAAAAGAGCCGATAGGATCATATTTCATTAAAATATGTTGTAAAATATTTTACTGTGGGGGGACCGCTGTGTGTAACGAGTACATCCAATAATATGTTTTAAGCTTGGTGGTCATCCAAATATATTGAGATTTGATCGATTTTCTGAGTTTTAACTGGTTTTACAGTCAAATTTTAATGACTTGAATCTAAAGTTGCTTGGTATCTTGATGTGTTCATGTTCAGGAGTGAACGGTTTAACTCAAGAGCGTAGCCACTGGGGAATCCCGGGTACCCGGATTCCCCCCCCCCCCCTCCTCTGCCCTCAGTTGATCTCCAACTTGCACCAACTTATATAAAATATTGAAATCAGATTTCCCGGAAACCCCGCCCTGTCCTTTATTGGGACCCTCTTCCGACAACTCTTAGCTACGCCTCTGTAACTTCCGCATTTTCCAAAATTTTACCGTGATGCAGAGAGATCCTAAGGGTCTAGTGTATGGTGGATTCAATTTAATGATTTTATAGGCAGATTTATTGGGTGTTAAATTTAATGAATTTATATAGGGATCTAGTTTTGTGACTGTGTGGGATTGTGTTAAGGTGGCTGACCTGCTCGGTTCACCCTCATGCAGAGAAAACTATGGCAACTAAATGGAACAAATATGGCAACTGAATAACCTCACCTGTTCAGTGGAATATAGGTATTGTTCTCTGGGAAGATACTGTGCATATCCGAGACCCTTGCCTCGAGGGATGATCGACACCTGGACAACATACCAACAACTTTTTAGTCAAATACAGTATGAAGTTAGCCTTCATTTTACAAGAATGAGGTGATGCAAAAAGTTGGCATATGATCGAGACATTGGCCCATAAATAAATGAATAATTAACTAACTAATAACATTAATAAAACAAACTACCTCATCAACTGCCCTATTTCTCTCTAACGTAAGGGTTTGTCTACAATTTCTCTACAAAGTCTTTATAACACAACTCTGGAACTTGGATGAAGTAATAATGTTCTTTACTAATATTTTCCATGATTTTGTGAATTAAATCTTGCAGCAGATGAGTGGCAATACAATTTAACATCACATTTCCCGTTTAAAATAGGGCCAAACGAAATGAAAACAAACCATACTTTGACGCTTAAGTAACACTTCGATAAAAAAGTTCTATTGAAACTATAACCAAGTTGCTCTTGCGGTCAAAGATACCAAATAACATCGAAACGAAATTTATTCGGATTTTATTATGTTGAAACATACTTCTTACTAGCCTCGTTTGCTCGGTCCGTACGGCAAGTTATGGACCGAGTTTTTTTTCTTCCTTTCATGGCCCAAGTGCGAAGCGCGCAGGCCATGAAAACCAGGAAGGAAAAACGAGGATCCATAACTTGCTGTACGGACCGAGGAAACGAGGCTAATAAGATGTTTATTATATGGCTTTGTTGGTTATTTGAAGCAAGCGAGGCTGTAAATGACAGCAGCTGCAGACCTGGAGGTCCGTACGGCTACTTGCAGACCTGAAATTGACCAATCACAGCACGCAAAATCAGTCAGCCATATAATAACAATTGTTATTGTACGTCACAAAAATATAGGGCAATTTCAGTGGATCACTCGAGATCACATTCAATATAACAGTATGTCAAGTCAGTCAGATAGGGTAGGTTCACCTTAAGAAGAGGATCAGCGTGTTCCAAGAACCACCCAGCCACGGCATGTCCTGCTTCGTGATAGGCAACCACTCGCTTCTCTTCTGGCTGTAACACTTGCGTTTTCTTCTCCAGTCCTACACGGGAATACAATAAACATGTTTCTGCTGTATTAATTATTTATAAACCGAGATTTGGGTCTGTACAGGAATTGACATTTACCGTAAAGACCGAACGTTCAAGGTTAATAAATACTTTGTTATTTCATGTGGCATTTTTTCCAAAAACGACTGAAATAACACGGGGCAAGCGGAAGTTCTTTCCTTTGTACATCCAGTACGCGCATGCGTAGGTCATACCCGTAACATTCGTGAATACTTTTTCAAATAAAATGAGATACCTTAAGTCCCCCTCTGAAAATAATGTAATTGCAGTCAAATTTAAAAAGAGTTTTTTTTTTTTTAAAAAAAAGGGAGTTTTAAAACAACGCTGTTTTACGAGGGCGACTAAAAGCAAAATGCTGCTGGGCAAGATATAAATCAGTTTTTAAAAAACTACCCTTGGTATTATTTTTCGAAACAAAATTATTTATCCTTGTAGAGGTAGTGCAACTGGACAAAGGTTCGTTATTTTTAAAATATTAACTCTTGTAGAAAATATTTTGAAATTACAAACCTGCCTGGTCATTTCTGATTGTTTTGCGAAGGACAACGGTCAAAACCTACAAATACTGTTGAATTGAAACGCCTAACAAAGATGTCCGCGTCACAACGTAAATTCCACAATTTCGTCGAGGTGTTAGAAGGAAAAAAAATAACCGGGAGGTGTATAAGCAGTTTGGCTGACTAACAAACCTCTGTTGACTAATATATTTCATTTCAATATACGTTCCAAAGTCAACCCTGACCCTAACTTATTCATTACATGTCAGTGTTAGTTATTAAATTATTCTTGTAAACTGACACTTTTTTCACCAAGCAAGCCTAGAAGCCAGCACTCCGGCCCCCTGCTGTCGATATCATAAGTAAAAGACATAAAAAATCACCTGCTATAACCCTTTCAATGGCTTGCTCGAAGTGAGTCAGCTCCACTTTTGGAGACAGGAATCTCGCGGCGATCAGAGCCGCCTCGTTACACACATTAGCTATATCAGCACCTGAAGAGAAAAAGAAATCCCCCGTTAGCTCAGCTCTACTTATCGACATGCACTCAGTTTTCCAATAAAAACATATTAACCGGAACCCTGATGTATTGTGATTAGTGGCGGAATTCAATACTGAGGTGAAATTACGTAAAACAACAGAAACTAGTACAAAATGTTATGAAGCCAAAGAAGCCACGCACAGACTAAAAAACAAAATTATTCTATTTTTTAATAAGATAGTACAGAACACCATCCATTATACCAAAGAAAAGAGATAAAATATAGTTTAAGAAAAGAAAGGTGTTACTATTCTAAGTTAAAGACAGGGCGATTTAAGACAGCTTTTGTAAATAGGTTAGATTTTAAGTATAAAGTTTTATGATATGTAAATATTGATATTTAAGTTTTTCATTGGCATAACTTCATGTATTGATTTTATTGAAATGTATAAAAATGTGTAAATTTGGATATGTATTTTTATCCTTCGAAATAAAAGAAAGGATGATGATGATGGTGATGGTGGTGACGGTGACGGTGATGATGATGATGATGATGGTGGTGGTGACGGTGACGGTTATGATGATGATGATTGTTATTATTGCACATGTACACTATTCCTCAGAATGACAAAAATGATCTGAACAGGAATCTCCTAGTTTGCTTCAGGTCAGGCACTGCTGAAAAGATGATTATGAGAACACGAAATTACATTAATTAACAAACCTTCCCCATTTAAAGAAGTGAGTTGCATACACTTTCCCGGAGAATGCTCAACAATGCCTTCACACTTTTGTTTTTTTATCATCAGGTGTTTAAGAAACTCAGGTTATAGTGAATGGAACGCAGATAACAGTTTCTACTGTGCTGCTACCCATTGTTCCTTAGTTATCCCAAACCTATGCAGTTCACATACCACAGTTGTAAAGAATAAATAATTAGAACAAAGTTGGCAATTTTTCGCGCACTTTCTGTAGGGCACAAGCGAGCATCTGTATCTCAATAGAAAGCGAAGTAATTGAAAGTGATGATCAAGAAATAGAAGTTGAACTATGAAAACAACTAGATAGATGAGCAGTGGCTTGCAAAGAACGTTTTCTTTTTTATGCTCACTGTCTAAAAGAAGTTATCCAAGCTTTAGCTGTGCGTCTATCGAGTTGTGGATGCACTTGGGAAGTTGGGAGAGCACTCGAAATGCTAGAGAAGTACTCGGCTTCGCCTCGTGCCACTCTAACGCTTGTCTCGTGCTCTCCCAACTTCCCGCGTGCATCCATAACTCGATAGAAGTGTTCGGTAGATTTTTATGCTCAGGTACAAACAATAATAGATCAAAAAATACAGCTTCTTCAAGCCTAACACTTCTAAAGAACCACACGCATCTTTAGATTGCTTGAAAAACATTTAATTGTTCTTGAAAACAACTTACCTGTAAATCCAGGAGTGAGGGCAGCCATCTTCCTTGCTACTGTTTCTACATCAATGTCAGTTTTTAGTGGCTTCAGATGAACTTTAAAGATTGAACACCTTTAAATAAACATTTAAATCTGATCAATTTGTCTTCAATTTAGTCTGCTCTGATGAAGAGCTAATGCTCAAAACATTAGCTTTACACCTAACCTTAATGCCAAAAACATACCATACCAACATTCGTTGGTAAAAACAATACTCAGCTTACTCATCAACACCTATCAAAACAAGTCTTCTAGTGTCGCATTGATAGTTGACTGTATGTACACAATACCATGTACACGAGGTGGATTATCCAAGTACTTTATGTATGCCAAACCTTAAGTCTTTTCTTACCTGCCTTTGATGTCGGGGGGTGGGAGGTATATTTGTCTATCAAATCTCCCCGGGCGGAGAAGAGCGGGATCGAGAATATCGGGTCTGTTTGTGCCAGCAAGTACAACCACGTTCGTAGTCGAGGTAAATCCTAGAATAGCATAATTTAATTTAATTTAATTTAAGACATTTGCAGCAGTTTGCCGACTGGCTTGTCTCCAAATGGCTAGTTATAGTAAGAAATGAGACTACAGGCCACAACACCGGCATTAGCCTTCTCTTATCGACGAGTGGGTGGGTTCTTTTAAGTCCCCCGATAGAACGTCGAGAGAACAACGGCTTAACGTCCCTGTCCACGGACGGTGTGGCGAAAGAAGGTCGCCCAAAGTTCAACCCTCGACCAGACCGAGGACTGAACCCGTGACCTCATGGTTGCCAGTCAGAGATCTTACCAACTGTGCTAACGGAAGCTGTTAAAACTAAGATATCAAAATTAATAAGGAAACGTGGAAAAGAAAGTACACCTGGGTTTAAAGTCATTGAGCGCCAAAGAAATGCACTTTAGTGCATTTTCGGGACCAATATCTTCAGACTTGCAGCCCTAAAAATACCAGGTTTTTTATGAAATCGATTTTTTGAAATGGATTTCTGCAAGTTTCATAAAATAAAATAAAAATTGATGACACAGGATGGTTAAAACAAAATCGCGAGATTTTGGTATCATGAAAATTACGGTAAGTGTAACTGGAAGTGTTGGTTAGGCTAATGTACAGCCACAAGTTAGGTGACATACATGTGTTTGAAAGAACCTACCCCAGCATTCTGGGTAAATCACGCCCACTCACCGTCCATTTCCACCAATAGCTGATTCAAAGTGTTTTCCCTCTCATCATGTCCACCAAACTGTCCAGTTCTACCTCGAGCACGGCCAACGGCATCGATCTCATCAATAAATATGATGCAAGGGCAATTCTTCCTGGCTGTACTAAACAGGTCCCTCACCCTAGCAGGTCCGACACCAACAAACATTTCCAGGAATTCTGAGCCAGATATACTGAGGAATGGTACACCAGCCTCTCCAGCCACAGCTTTTGCCAGTAACGTCTTACCAGTTCCAGGAGGTCCAGACAGGATAGCACCCTAACAATTTTTTAATAAACTTTAACACAACATTGCAAAGAATATAAACATTGTTTACTTTGTTATGCACGCATATTGCTGCATTATTTTTATTTTTCATTTTATTTTTTGCATGGTTTTGTTTGTGCGCGCTTAAATCGCTGCATTAAAATCTGGCGTTTGATGTAAATTTTCACATATCAGTTTATATTCTTGTTTCTTCACCTTTTATATTAACACTTGTTTAATTACTGTGCTGAAACGGTGGGTAGCTCCTTTTAAAATGGTCTGCAATTAGTCCAGGGTTTAATGGAGCCAAAACCAACTGAATAATTACACACATTTTACGTAGAGTATCCTACGGATGATCAGTCTCTTACTTGCAAGCTATTTCCGCGACATCATTGTTCTCTGACGTACAATCTTTATTTGTACCTTGGTTAACATGTTGGGAATATTTTGAATTTATCTTAGAAAGCTTAGGGTGGATAATAGATCCCCTATTCTAAAAACTATTCCACTTCTTTTGTACTGATACTGTAAACCAAAGATAGAACTATAGACGTTGATGTACAACTTGCTGGAAGCGAAAAGGTTAAGACAGGGCACGAAATAAGATCCAGTATGTGATTTACTAGTTTCTTTTATCCAGCTTGTTCAAACAAAGAACCTTAAGTTTGCTAACCTTTGGAATCCTAGCACCAAGCTCGTGGTACTGTTGGGGGTTCTTAAGAAAATTCACAAACTCCATGATTTCAACCTTGGCCTCTTCACATCCAGCTACATCTCTGAAAAACAAAATAATCATTTAACTTTACACACAATTCTTCCACTTTGGTCAGGACAAAATTCCAGGACTTTTCCAGGTATTTTCCAGGTCTTTAGTGTACGGGAAAAACTATTTTATATCTCCATCTCAAATACACAAATGCCCAGTGCTTTCCTCCAGCAATTCCTTCATTTGACATACTCTGATGTCCCTTAACAATAGGAAAACAGCAGAAAACTTCTGCATTATTAACAACAGTACTTTAACACAAAAAACTCAGCGATCTGGCATGAGCTTCTGTATCCCTTACAAAAAAACTTTAAACAAGTATCTGCTAATCAGTCTAAAAAATAATTTCCAAATCTTTACAATCTGAAAAGTTTTACAGCTAGGTGGACTGCACTTACTGCAGTTCAGGAATTTTTTGACAGGCTCTAATGTAAAACCCTTGGTTTTTCAAGGAACCCAAGGCATTGAAAGAAAAATCCCAAAATTCAAGGAGTTCCAGGTGGCTTTAAGGCCTGTTCACACTAGCAATTTTTGGTGCAACTTTTGTTGCAATTCCCATTGGGATACAGTAAAAACCCGCGTATAAGAACCTAACATTTAAGAACCTGTTAGACTAAAATTTCACTTTTAAGCACCCTTCGCATAAGAACCATTTTAGGCTAAAATTCTAAAACAGGTTCTTATTTTCAAAAAAGAAAAAAATAATCT
>JAOBYE010441752.1:0-11857 GCA_025403585.1 Parazoanthus swiftii | reverse complement strand
CAGTAATTATAAATGTTTCAAGCTCAAATAAGAAAAATGCCGTTTTTACTCAACAACAACAACAACAACAACAACAATAACAGTTATTTATGTAAGGGCGGAGAAAATTACAAGAAGAAACGTTACTCGTCGTAAAAATTAGTATATCGAAGACTACAAGATGAGGCCACTCTTACTGAAGAACTCTGTTCAATCGTTTTTCAACTCATTTTATGAATAGATTTAACATTTTATATCTAAATGTCAGGAAGATATAATAGTTGTTTAGAACTCTCTAGAAAGAGCAAACTTGTCAGCGAACTTCCGGCAGAAGCCCCCAATTTCAGCCAGAGTAACTCTGTTCTCTGTATTGTGGGCAAGACTGAGGAAGAAAGCTGTATAGACGAAAGGCTTGAAAAGCAAGACCGTTATTCGCAACGATGGGACTTGCTATTTCATGGCGTTCACATGAAAGTCTTGGAAAGATTGTCGTGTAGACGCAATCAGACTCTCGAAGGAAATAGGACTGGATGCAGGCTATACATTAAGTACTGCGCAGTAATAATAAATGTTTCAAGCTCAAATTCATAAATGATTTTACTCAACAACAACATTTACTTGTCTAAGGAGAAAACTACAAGAAGAACCGTTACTCATCGTAAGCATTAGTATATCAAAGAATACAAGATGAGGCCACTCTTAAAGAATGCTGTGCAATCGTTTTTCAACCCATTTTATGAATAGACTTAATATTTTATATCTAAATGAGTTGTTTATAACAAGCGCAAATCATATTCTGCAAGGAATATATGGCAGGTCGAAGTTGAAAGAATAGGGTCAAACAAAAGGGGTAATGAAACAATTTTCAGTCATGCCCAAATCATGCAAAAGGTTTTGCAATACTTTTTAAAAAAATTGTTGAATACAGGATTGTTGGCACAAATTGATAACTGAAGAAGGTGTGAAACAATATAAACTTAAATGCAAACGCTTCAAATCATCTCAACTGTCAGGTTGAATAAGAAACATGATTACCAAGCTGAAACAGTGTCATAGTAACTGGCGGTGATTTCAATTGCACGATGGATAATGAACAAGATAAAATAGGAGGAGAAGAGCAGTGACCAGTGTACGAAGTAAAATGGAAATTTTAATATCTGTATATGTGATTACACAGTGTCTGAAGGATTGAATATCCAATAGTTAAGAGGTAACTTGGAGAAGACGTTTGGGATTTTGGCTCATTTCCAAGTATTAGTCAGCAAATACCTTAACAAGCTTTAAGAGTATTGGTTGCAAAATCAGAGGCAGGAGATAGATTGGTATAAAATATTTATGCTTTATTGACCGGATGTTTACATATTCACAGTGTATAAATATTGGTTTAAATGTTGTTGTGAAGGTGACCTTTGGAAACCATGTGCAAGGCTAATTTGAAGAGACAACCTTTAGGGGTTTAATTAGATGCTAGTTTTTGCTCAAGGTTGTCAGTTGGATTAAATAACAGATCAATTTGATTTTTGGCTCACTTCCAATGAACTTTACCATGAATACGTAAAGGAAGCTGATATTAGCTGACATCGGACTCGGCAATTACTTTAAGCTTTGAGAATCTGGTTACAACTTCAGAGGCAGGGAATCGAGTAGAAGTTTATAATAACAACAATGTTTCCCTGACCATAAATTAAACGATGTTTAAAATTTACAGTATGTGAAAAAGGGTTACATTGTTGTGCCGTTAGGTGACTTCTGGAATGCGCAAGGTGTGTTTAAAGAGGCCACTTTTTGGGTTTATTTGTTTGCCGACAGTCATCACTTGGATTAATTACAGATCAAATGGCTCATTCCCGGTGAACTTTACCAATACGTAAAGGAAACTGATATTAGCTGAGCACCGAACACTCATTACCCCTAATTACACGGCAATTAACTTATGCTTTGAGAATTTTGATTGCAAATTCAAAAGTAGGGGAATCGATTGGAAGTTTACAACAATAATAATGTTTTGTTTACCACACAGGATGTTTACATATTCCTAGTGTTTAAAGTTACATTGTTGTGGTAAAGTGACTCTGGCCTTTTTTAAAGAAACAGCATTTTGGGGGTTTAACTAAATGCTAGTTTTTGCAAAAGGTGATCAATCTGTTTAACTTAAAAGAAAGTGGCATTTTTACCCTTTTGAAACACAGTTATGTTGTCTGGCTAGAAAAATATAAAGAAAATTCTGAAAAAAGAGTTTTAAGGGATATGATTAAATATTGTATATGCCAGTTTACAGTCTCCTTCTCAAAACAAAAAGCGGAAAAAAGAGGGATAAGGAAACGGAAATTGAAGATAAAACAGATGAAATGATGCCTCGTAGTCAATCTGTGAACCTTTCGGAATATGAAAATCTAAAACACAAACTGGAAAGTTTATTTGGTCACAAGTTAGAAGAAATATCAATTACTGAAATCAAAGGCAAAATGGCGTGAAAAGGTAAAAAATCAGTTAAGTATTTCTTTTCCTTTGAAAAACGGAATTTGGCGAGAAAAAAACATGCGAAGCTTTTATCTCTAAACAATACTGCTGTCACAATAATCTTAAAGAGTAGGAAAAGTGTTGGAAGTCACCTCGCACAAAGCTGCCAAGATTTTTCTTTGTTCCTTGAAAGCTCGTGGTTACGCCATCTTTCAGAGGAGGAAAAACTTCATGCGAAAGTTTACTAAGTTTTGCTGAATGCAAACAAACAGTGCAATCCTTCCAAAAGAACATTTATCCTAGGAACGGTGGATAAACCGTTCAACTCTATCAGGCTCTTTGGCCGTTCTCGGGCGTCTCAGTAATAGTTGAATGTTTTTAACACATCATATAAAGATGAAGTAGTTCTGTAATAAGTGTTCTTCGATTTCTGTGGTGATATCCCGTTTAACTTAACTTTTCTTAGCTTCTGTTAGTTTTGACCGGCGGCTTCCCGAATTACAGTTCAAAAAAGGACTAGTAGAGGTATCAGTATACCCAAACCTGTAATCAGAACTACAGCAGAATACAGTTGCGGGTTAACTGACATCTGTGCTACGTTTTATAAGCTATGTCACTTGCGAATCTAACCACTTGTAATTGTCTCAGAGAACATCTGCTCAAACAACTGGACTTTGCATCAGCTTTAAGCACCTGAATTCATTTTAGCGTCTCTATGTACTGAAGGGATGTAGCCACAAGCGAGTAATTTTACGCAGATCATAAAGCAAAATAATTAACAAACGTTTTCGATTTCATACTCAAAAATGTTAAATATGTGTCACATATCACTTTGCATCATACCAAAGAAAAAAATCTTCCTGGGAAATTAATAAATTTTTTGCGACTTTGAACTAAAAACCTTTGACTCTGTTGATTGGTCTTTTCTATTTAAGACACTAGAAGCTCTTAATTTAACTTATGGACTATCTCTCTGTTGCTGGATTAAAACCTTCTATAACAATAACAACATCATGAATTGAATACGGTGGTATGTCTTCGGAATATTTTAGCCCAGGCGGAGCAGTGAGGTATAGCAACCCCCTTCCAGTGTACTTGTTTATTATTTCAGCAGTACGTACCGATGAAAGAATATGAAAAGCATCCCTATAACAAAAATCTCATACGCAGATGATCCAGTTGAAGATGTAAGCCATGCAAGGACACTTCTTCGCCCCACTAGTTTTCGAGACGCAAACTTAAAGTAGGAAAAACTATAAGACATCATGTTTGGGATCAAAAAAAACTGCACAAAAAGCTTTTGGAAGTAAACTGTCAACTAAATCGATAAAAGTACTTGCATGGAACTAAATTTCCGTACAACGTTAAGAAGTGCACACACTTGTGAAGAGGAAACTTTCGATGAAATAACCAAAAGCTTTAAAACGCAACTGAATATTTAGAGAAGTCGTTACTTATAATGTTTTATGGTAGAACTCTCAATATAAAAATTTTAGGTTTAAGTCTCATTTTGTAATTAGCTTCATTTTGCTTGTTCCAATTCCAGAAAAGATTATTGTAAGAGCAGCTGTTGAGAAATCAAGATAAAATTTTCTCTGAAATGGCAGTTTGGCAAGAGCCAAACGAATAACGCCTATGTTAAAGGAGGAGATTTCAGAAGTAAGCTAAAATCACTCCAGGGTGGGTTCTCAACACAAACGATAGAATATGGATATCAGTTTTTGACCACTTTCTTAAATCATTTGGGTCTTCATGATTTTCTTCTATATGGTGCAATTGTAAAACACAAAGTCTGGATACGGACTTACATAGATTCTATGTCGATACTCTAATTCATGGAGGCAGTTTGTTGAAACAACGATTCCAGTTTATTGTACACAATCCATACACTTGCAAATCCTCTACAAGCATAATACTGAAAAATTTTGCAATTGATTGAAAATTAACTTATGACCTTGAATTTCACCAGGTTAGCTTACTCTTAGTCTTAGTAAAAGACTCGATAGATTATAACGGTAAGTTAAAACCTTTTGAGTTTTACATTGATGCGGGCGTCAAGACTTAAATGTTTTAAACGGATGAGTATTGTGAAATCTTTAACCAGTATAGTTGAATGGAAGTACTTAAAACTAAAGCTAATAACCTGCCTTTGAAGATATTACTGAGTTCATTAATTTATAAAATTTGAAGTATAAATCGCCGCCGGAATTTTCGGAATTTTAGAGAAAGTATTAGAAGGATATGGCTCCAACGGCAAGAGCGTGGATTTGCCACATCAGATTCGTTGACCAAGAAGCATCTGCAATATATTTGCTTGTCACCGCCGAAGTAGAAGCAACAAAACAAAGTAAAGGTAACTATATATGTATCTAGCAGCTAATGAATTGCTGGAGGAAATGACTATTATAAATTAAGATCTATGTACTTTCTGTATGGAAGAAAAAGAGAATTTGCAACATCTCAGTGACTGTCACATTGTTCAAACCTTTTGGATGTTCTTTAGAATACGCCTTAAATTTTTGGATTCTGAACGCAAAGTTCTTTATATATCAAATACAAATATTATAAGAAAACCTCTTCCAAATTCAAATGGTTTCTTGAAACTGAGTCGCAAAACGAGTTTCAGACACAGAAGCTTATGGCAAAGATCCAAGGAAATGAATTCAGTTGCTTACAAATGTGCTGGCTAAATGAAATTTCTTGTGAAATATCATTTATGAAATATCACTGAAATGCGAAATTGAAAAGGGGAAGAGCAACTTCCTTTTTTCTTCAAAGTATTTCTTTTTCAAAAAGTGCATAACGGTTTAGCTACATGCTTTATAAAGAAAGATGTCTTGGATATATTTTCACTCAGTACCTTGCACTAAAGTGCAAAAACCGGGGAAAATACTTTCTGGCTCAGAATTCTGCCCAAATTTAAGTTTGTCAATTTCTTTTCTTTTGCCAAGCATTCATTCAGAGTGTAGCACATCTTCTAGGGATGTGCAGAATCTGCATTTTTTGATCTAGGATTATTTCATATTGTTTCTCTTTGGAAAGAAGTGTTCATTGAAATTTTTTTATCTTTCCCTAGCGTATTTGACGTACATAAACCAGAATACAATCTTTTGGATTCATTTAAAATATCTTTGGCTGATAAGAGAATTTCGTTCACTTTTTGTCGGTTTTTACCTTCATTTTGGATGGACTTTGTTTCGTGCGTACATATTGAGTAATGTTAACCTTTTATCTTCAGTTTTGACATCAACTTTAATGAATCTGTCTTCCGGATCGCAGTATTGTTTAAGTATTTGAAAAACAAACTCCCCTTAGCCCTACTAAAAGGTGCAGTTTATTCCTACTCTTTCGTCCAGCAACTGTTTGTCTCAATCGTGCCTTTGAAGAAAATAAAATCTCAGTGGAAAGCTTTTTGTATCTTATCCAGCGAAAAGTTTCTCTTTGTTTAATTGTATCCGCTAGGTCCCGAATTTTCATTGAGCGTTTAGTTTAGACATTTCAGTTGATAATACATTATTAAGTTTTGTTGTCCCCGGGTTCTAAGTTTTGAAGAAGCTGCATGTATGAGCTGACCCTTATCGTTATTGCCTATAGAGCACTAATCCTGCAAATGCAAATTTGTAAACACATCCAGGGTGTATGCAAATTAAAATATAAGTCTTTGGGGAAAGAAAAAAACCGGGAAAACAGATTTAGCTACAGAAGGTTTAAGTACAAATTACTCTGTTTGAGTTGAACTCTATATAATGTAGAAGATTAGTTGTTTGGTAGTATGCATGGCTACGAGTTCTTACCGATGTTCTAACATTATTCCTGTCGGGTAAACTCTTCTGGAATGTTCGTGAGCTTATATTTGTGGCTGTACTCGAATAGATCTCGGTTGATCACCTTGCCTTGACGACTATTACCCCTGGCAATAAACATGGCTTTTATTAGTTTACGCCGTTCCTGAATTGCCCTGGCAAAACCCGCGGTCATGTTAGCATCCTGATATTTGTCCAAGCGTTTCAATTGCTTTCTGCTATCCTCCTCCGATCCTCCATACACACCGTGCAATGTATGGACTGATCTTGTCTCGTTTTGGTTTCCGAATCTGTTTACCGCACGGAAGCGTATGTCAGAAGTATCATATCTAGTTCATTTCTCAGAAATCCTATTGGCAACATCCTTCTCCACAACAGAACGCCCTTCCTCTTCTGATTCGCAAATGTTCATATCTTTGAGGTTCTCTCAGCGTGGAAAAACTTTCGGTTTGTATAATGTTCTCTCCGTTTTATTCTTCCAGCTTTTTCTCGTTTTCTTTAAGTTTTTCCTTCAGGACGTCAATTTCTTTTTGCTGCGCAACTGAATTTCTAATTCCTTCTGAATCTTTGCCACTTCTTCAAGACCTTCCACATTTGTATTTTCCAAACTTTTCTCAAGTTCCGTACTTGTAATCTTTTAGATCTTGTATTTCAATTTTCTGTTCATGCCTAAAGATGGCTGTTTCATCGCTCAGCTTACTTAACTTTTCGTTCGTTTCTCCATTCAACACTTGTATAGCCCTCGCCATGTCTTCTATCGTTGGTCAGTCTGATGCCGCTTTATCTCGGTCGTCTACCATCACTTTCAGTTTCGTTTCCAATGGAATTGAGCAAGAGCTTGTGCTCGAACTTGATCGTTTACTTTTTTTCGATTTGCCTACATACATCGGTCATTGTTGGGAATAAACACAGCTTCAAATTGTACTTTTTAACTTTTCACTGCATGCTGGTCGGTCAGTGACCCAAATTGTATGAGTAAGATCTTGAATTCCGTCAATTCATTTTAGTTTTTCTCACTACGTGCGTCCGCCATGTTGGCCGACCCATTCCTCTAGGCCGACAAAAGTTGATTGATTTAACTGGAAGTGAAGCTCAAAAGAATTTGCATTATCTTAGGTTGAACGAAACGTGACCATGTACACGGCAATGTGTGAGCCCAAGAGCAACAAACGAAAAAGAGAGAACAACAAACCTATACAAAGAAAGTGGCGGAGCTTCATAATCCTTTATTCCAGGTGTTCGGCACTTGCCTCATCACAAGTTTTATTTCTGTAAATATCGCACTGAAACGCACTTGTTGTTTTTGGTGGTGGTGTTCTTGGACACAAAAGTTTCAGAGATTCCTGTATCTACTTCTTTTAAAATTGAAAATTGCCAATTGACGTCGGAAATGATCACCAATTATTCTCACACATATTTTGAATGAGAAATTTGAAATTTTTGTTGTTAAATGTCAGTGGTATGATGATAAGAAGAAGGTAAAAAAAAATTCTTTGTTATACAAGCAAAATGCAGAAATATTTTTCTTAAAAGAAAGTTGAAGTACATTCGAGATAGAATCATTTGGACAATGAATGGGCAGGAGAAATCAGTAAAAAGCTACAAACAAATAGCTTTCGAACAATGCTAAAGGTGTCAAGGTTCTTTTAAAGACCAGCTTTTAGATGATACATTAGATCAGATGGGAAGGTTTGTTGCACTTAAATTGACTGTTGAGGCTAAATCATCCAGACATTCAATATATGTGCACCCAATAGAGGCCAATTTAAGGTAGATTTGTCACACTTAGTTTGACTAAACAGGATACATCTTTCAGACATTCAATATATATGCACCTAATAAAGGCCAATGTCAGATAAATCAAACACATGAGGGTGGTTGTTATGGGGTAATATTACATTTGGCGGAGATTTCAATTGCATTATGGATGACGCGTTAGGTAAAAAGGGAGCTGTGATTTAAAATAAGATCGATATACGCAACGAGAGTTGAAGTTTAACGTCTAACCTTCGATTTTCATGATATATGGGAATTAAAAACCCTGATCGTGGAGACAAGAAAAACCCAAAAGTTCAATGCAGACCGGATTACTAGCTCATTTCTGAAGAACTTTGTCATTATGTGAAAGAAACTTTAAACTGTAGTACTCCAAATGCCGATCAATCTACCTTTACCAAGTTAACGTTTGAAATTATTGATGGTAGATCGAGAAGCGTAGGATACCTGAAGTTGAACTCATCTTTGGTAACTGACAAGCAGTATGTGAAAAATCTAGAAGCTAATTAGACACTTCGGTTGAAGAATGCACAGGGGAGGTCCTAGACAAAAGTGTATATTATGGGATCTAAGTAAATACCGTATACGGCTCTTTACAATCTCTTCCTGTAAGGCAAAACGAAGGGAAAGGAAAAACAGGAAAGCGGATCTTGTTAGAAAAATCAATGAGCTTAAAGAAGAGCTTTGAAAGGGTAACTCCAATGGTGCTTTCTCTGAACATAAAAAGCTTAAGATGGAACCAAATTTGTTGCATGATCAGAAACTGCAAGATACGTCAAGGGACAGTTTGGACGAAAATGGAGAAAAGTCGACGCAGTATTTCTTCTCGCAAGAGAAACGGAACTACACAAAAAAGCACATACCTAAACTATGTCTTCATAGTAAGAACATCACAAAAGATCAGAAAACACTTTCACAGAACAAAATTAGTTTACGAAATACTTTATAAGGAAGCGCCCGCGAAGGTAACTCGGAAGAGTGCCACCCTTTTAAAGGAGATTGTTGGAGGAAGAGAAGGCTTTCTGTGAGGGCTTACGCACATTGGAAGAATGTAAACCAATCGTGAGTTTCTTTGAAACACTCCAAATTACCAGGAAATTGACGGTCTAACAACTGTGTTTTATCAAGCCTTTTGGGCTTTGATTGGACAATTAACTGTCAAAAGTCACAACTCATCTTTGCAGGAGGGATGCTTTTAGCATCTCAGACAGGAAATAAGAAATCTAATACCTAACAAGGCAAAAGGTAGACTTTACCTCAGGAACTGCCAATCAGTGTTTCTTTATAGCGTAGATTACAAAATTACTCCTAAAGCTATAGTGGTCAGAATCAAAATCGTTTACAACAATTCATCGTGAGCAGTTCGCGTGCGTTAAAACCGCTACATAGGTGAAGCTGTGAGAATTTTGTTGGAAGTCATGTTCCAAGCCAAGAAAATTAATTCTCCTGGCATATTACTTTGTGTGACTTCAAAAAGGCATTCGATTCTGTTGACTGATCTTGCCTTCTTAAAACACCAGAATTTTTAACTTTGCCGCATCTTTTATGTAGCTGGATACGAATTTCTCATAATAACACGACAAGGGCGAAACGTCATCGGGTTGCTTTAGTATGGGTAGAGGAGTAAGACAAGGAAACCTGCGTATCTGTTTGTCCTTCAGCTGCTGGCCAATGTAATACAGTCTGATGACAAAACAAACAAAGGAATCCCTATTGGCGACATAAAGATAAAACCTAGAATGCTAGGAGTCTTTTCTGTCGGATTAAAAAGATGTGAAGAAAAAATCTTCAACGAGAAACCCAAAACTTTATAAACAAAGTTAAATTGATTATGGCAGTCTCGTGACTTATCCACTTCGGAAGAAGAAATAGTAACATCGTTAGGAATGAGTCGTTTATGTACTTAGCTAGCTTTGATTATTACAGTTCCAGAACACATAATATATCAAATAGAACAAATAATGCTTTGTTTCTTTTTGAAAGGGAAAGGTAATAAAATAATAGGTTCGGTAATGAAACATTCAGTTCGTGTAGTGGGTCTCGAGATGTTAAATGTTCAACTCAAGATTAAGGCCATGCAGAGTAAGTGCATTCTGAGATACTTTTACAAAAGACAACAATTGTTCCTGGAGAGAAGTTTTAACCATTGCATTATGCTTTTGTTTTCAAGTTTTGTTTACTAGTGAAATTATTACGTTAAACTGTTAGGCAGAGATATTCCGACGTTTTATGTGGAAGCACAACTCCTTAGAGAAGTTATTTTGGAAAAACATTACGGGACATACAACTTTCTTTTTATTCTCTGGAATTGATCACAAAATGTCCTTTTGTGATACTGAATGCCACCAAGCAGGTTCAAATGCGGTGAAAGACCTGTTTTATGGCATTTGCATATACTGAACTCATTTGAGTTGTTTGAATACTGAGCTAATGTAGGGGTTAAAAACCAAAATTTCAAGTGGATGTCCCTGATTAAGGCTATACTCACAGCATAGAAGCAGATACCGAGATGACAGATTAGATAATTTACTAATGAAGAACGTTAAGCACAGGAAAAATCAAAAAGTATGTATAGCTACAAATCCTGCGGCAAAAGCCTGGATTGAAAAGCATTTCATTGAAGAAGAAATCAGTGCTGTTACCTCCTTTCTGTCAAAGTAAAAGTAAGAAACAGGGAGGGTTAAGGAAATGCAATATAACATTTTGAGTAACTACTAATTAGTAACAAACGTCCCTGTTGAACAAAAGTGAAACTGAAAGACTCAAAAAAATGCAAAATCTGTGAAGAGGAAAGGGAAGATCTGCGGCGCCACTTTTGTGACTGAGGTTTTGTAGGCAGTTTCTGGGTTTCCTTTGATGCATGGGTGGTGGTTGACTCACACAAAAAGGAAGATTAACAGCATACCAGACTCTCTCAAAACATTAATTTACTGATGAATAATTTGCTCTAGCCACTGTCTCTTGTTTCTTCAACTGACACGTTTAAAAAAAAGACAAATGCAAGCGCATAGCCGATCATTGCTATCATCATCATCATCATGATCACCGCCACCATCATTATCTTCATCATCATTTTCATTATTATTGTTTAATGCCAGTCTTACTCTTATTTTTCTATCTACGTGAGAAACTAATAGCCCCCCAGGTTAGAATCTATTAACTATTATAGTTTTTAGTACAAATTTTGCGTCCATCGAGCATCGATGTAATATGTTTATTGTGAGTTTCACGTTCAATAACTTCCTTTTTTCTACCGGTTGCAATTTTAGAATATCTTACAATTTTGGATTATTTTACCTTTTTTACAATACGTAGCCGTTAGGTTGCCTTTGGGACGAAAGTTCTGTTCCTTTTCATTGTTACACCCTATATATTTTTGATTGTTCCATTAACTTTGCTACTTTTTTCTTAGTATTATTGTAATTGTTGTGGCGAAAAAACTAAAAAAAACTAAATTGTTACTGTTAATATTGTTGTTTCATTATTTTTATCTTCATCATTATTCATCACTGATTATTGATATCATCATCATCATTGACATTATAATTATAATTAATATTGTTATTATTATTATTAGCAGCAGCAGTAGTAGTAGCAGTAGTAGTAGAAGTAGTAGTGGTAGTAGTAGTAGTAGTAGTAGTAGTAGTAGTAGTAGTAGTAGTGGTTCTGTAGTAGTAGTAGTAGTAGTAATAGTAGTAGTAGTGGTTCTGTAGTAGTAGTAGTAGTAGTAGTAGTAATAGTGTAGTAGTAGTAGTAGTAGTGGTAGTAGTAGTAGTAGTAGTAGTAGTAGCAGTAGTAGTAGTAGTAGTAGTAGTAGTAGTAGTAGTAGTAGTAGTAGT
>JAOBYE010441641.1:0-13836 GCA_025403585.1 Parazoanthus swiftii | reverse complement strand
CCCCCCCCCCCCCCCCCCCCCCATCGGGAAAACACACGGGGATTCACTTATGGCACTTTTACCGTGAGCCATTTTCTTGACTCCCAGACGGCATTTTTACCACACAACTTTAGCCGATTTATTTTAAATGTAGCTTGAAATGTGTAAAATCGTTCCGTTATGGGTCCAATCAATTCCCATTCATAGGGACTGATCCTTGGAGTAAAACAGGTGACTTGTCTCTATGAGGATCATTTGAAGCCGTTCGCAACTGCACAAAATGGCCGCTAGAATATACTTTATTTTCCCTAAGAGATCTTTGCGTAATTTTTCACCACGTAAAAAAGATATAAAATACGACTACTTTTCTTATATTAAAATGTTTTACAATATTTATCACTCTATCGAGACCAGCTCGCAAAAACCGCTTAATCAAAAGGGTTTTGAGGAGAGCACTTCTTATACGACACGTCACTAGAATCTGAATAACTCTGAAACATTCAACACTCAGTTGCAATACAGTGTAGCGAATCCTTTCCTGTGAGGAGCAAGGATGTAAGAATTAAGCGAGATAAAGTATCCGAAGTGCCCCAAAGGTCAGTTAATGAACAAAGCAGACGAATATAAGAGAACCTACTTTCTACAAAACAGGTTTAACTACAATAATTATGTTGTTTGGATATTTAGACTAAACAGAGATATTTAGAAAGTTTCCACTTTTTTGAGATACTGAGAACTGAATAATTTTTTCCACCAATCAAGTTGCGAGGTGTCGTAACCATTAAATATTTATCAGACAAACGCGAAAACCTTCACGGGTTTCATTGGTCAAAAACAACTCTCACAAAGCTACACGAGCAATCTCATGCAAGTTTCGCTTTGATCAATGTCAAAAGTGCTCAATTTAAAAAGATTCGCGGTTGAAAAACACTTTTGCTATAAGCAAAAACTTTAGTATTTTCTTAGTCGGTATTGATGCGAAGCGAACTAAATTGATTATTTCTTGAGATTAAAATTTCCGTTTGCCACTATCTATCGTTCAATTTCATTGTATTAATCAAGAGTGGGGCCTGGCACTACAACCAGTACCGAAAAGGATGTCGAATGTACATGATTTTACCACACATTTGAAATAGAGGACCCCATCGTTTACGTCACATTTCAAGATGGCGGCTCGAGGGAAATCAATCGAGAGGATTCCTTAATTATTTGTAACAGCGAACATGTCTACTTTCTACGGCTAAAAATCTGAGAAGCACAACTAAAACGTTTCCACATTTGAAACGATTCACGGAGAAACAGGAAAGGAAACATGAATTACCTTTGTTGCTTACGTGTACAAAACATGGCAAAAGTGTTCTTTTCTTGCCGTACAGGGCATCAAACTGAATTTTATACGCTGGAGATTCTGTTTTATCTTCGTCCAGAAATACCTGGTGACAATGAGCTCAAAACGATCCAACCATTATCAGAACAGCCCTCGTACTCGCAGTTGCCGCTGACTGCAACTACCACAGATTTACTTTTGCAGTGTTAGCCTCGACTTGGTCTTTAATATTCATAATTACCTCGAAATTTAACACGAGACAGACTTTCAAACAACTGTCAACAGGAAATAAACGTTAGGCGCTTTGAACCACCCAAAGTTAAACGTAGAGGGGAGGGTCCTGGATTTGTCCCAACGTTGGTTCTCTGATGGTTTTAAAACAGGGAGAAACAAGGGGGGAATAATTAAATAAACAGGACTACACATTTTACGTTACTCGGCACCAAGTCGAGGCTAACACCGTAAACACGAGTCCCCAGTCATTGCAACCAGAGGTAAATGCAAATAAGAAACTGTACTATTTTTCGCTGTTCATCTGCTTTACAAGCTATTACCAGTTTCACAACGAAGATTTAACTACTATGTTACTAGCCTTAAATACAGAACACGCGTCCTACTTCATAAACTACTACTGCACATTCACATATCCAAATTCAAAAACATTCCCATCTCGGTTGGCGCGCCATGAGACATGAGACATGCGGTAGGGGAGAGGGAGTTGCACACACTGGCGAAGAAAGGGAATGTCTTAAACGTCTACAAAATCTCCGACCACGGAAAAATTCATGGAAAACGGGAATCACACAGTTTGAACAAACTACTTTAGCAACTACTTCACATAATTTGACTAATGAATGTGAAGTCTACGAATAAAAACTTGAGCTGTATCAAGAACAACACTTTGAAAACTAAAAGTTTTATCACTATTAATTACCTTCTTTAACCCAATTGTCGAGCGAAATCTGGACTAAAGTTAAAAGGAGGAAGTCATAGTAATGCGCATGCTCGTAACATCTCAAAAAAAAAAATAGAAATCTCTGAAGAAGATTGCAAACAAACGCAATAAAATTCTTTAGTGTCAGGCTTCTTTCCTTATGGTATGCGTCAGGTTCACAATTTCATTCGGGGCCGGAAAGAAGTTAGTGCCAAATTTGTCCTTTAAAATCTTGGACCATTGAGCCCCGTCCAAGCTCTGTCAAAGTAACCAAACTCCGTTACAGATTCTGTACCTTTTGGTTACAATACTTTTCAGAATTATCTATTCTCATTGAAGAAATCTCTGGTGTAGCAAGCAGGCGGCGCATTACTGTGACTGTCCCCGGTGACGCAACGTAAAGCTTGCTACCGATTGAAAGCCGCCGTTACTGGATACTGACCACCACCACGAGGGAAAAGATCTGTTGACAGCGCAGTATGACAACCTGTTTGACCATCCACTCGCCATGAACGTTCAGCAAGGCAAATCTAGTCCACGCATGTCAAATATACTAGTGCACAAACAAACAGCGATTATTTGTAATTCAAATAACTATTATTCTCTCTATCAGCATTATATTACACTTAAATTTCACTTAGTTAAACATCAATTATATCACCTGAATCCACATTAGAATGCCGAGTAAGCGGTTTCCTTTTCAGAGAAAAAGGTCGTCTTTTGCTACTAGCCGAGTCATTTGAAAAACCGCCACTGCTTTGCAGTGACGTCACACTATCGGAGCCGTACGCGTTTTCCTCTTGGTCGTGAGGGCCTGGCACGGGGGACATTCTGCTAGGGTCCTTTGGTACCTCTACAGAACCCTCTTCCAAAGGTTCTATATCCGAGTACAAAGCTGAGGCCCCTAGAGAAGAGTCTATATCATCTCTAGTTCGCCGTTGTCTCCCTGGGAAATCGTCGCGACGTTCCCAGACTCCCGAGTCAGGTCTTAGTTTCTCTGATTGGGAAGAAACATTTTGGGCTACAGCTTGACTTTGCTCATCTGGACTGCTTGACAGAATGTTCTCTTTTGAATCAGCCTGGCTTTCATCTCCTTCAGTTACATCTGATAACTGTCGAAACTGTATATCCCTAGCGCGTTCCATTGGCGAAATAGACAGGGGGGAAATTGTCACTAGCTTCACCCGGTCAGGTTTAGCAAACCGATCATCAACGTGGTCTGGTGGGCCCATGTTATGGTCCCCCTGATCCGAATATGATTGGGAGTGCGGTGAATATAAGGATTCATATTCTTGGCTCGCCTTCTGGTGAGGCAGACTACAGCTACGCGAGAAGCCTCGACCGTGTGCACCGGAAGTCTCAGGACCTGTCAGTGTGACGTAGGGAACCCGGAAATCATCTCCGCTGTCTTCTGACCTTGAGTAGGAATGGGGATCCGAGTATGTCCGGTGGACGCTTTGGTTACTACTCCGATCACCAGGAGGGAAGTCTAAGCTTTGCGCATGCGTCGCCGGCCTCGGAAACATTTGAGATCTTCTAAGCATGTCAAGTACGACGTCCAGCTTCTGATCCACGAGGCTCACCTAAAAAACAGGAACAACACGAAAGGTCGGCATCAACAAGAAAAAAAGAACAAAGCACGAAGAACGACCGGGAGATCAAAACGGGAAAAGTAAATTTACCTATATACCAAACGAATAAGATTATCATCAGCGATTTCTCACCTGGCTTTCAACTTTTGTCAGGCGGCCCAAAATGTGCGACTTTTGACCGATATTTTCATCATCTACAAGAAGAATCCCTGTAAGGTGGGAACAATTTCATCTAATTTAATCTACTTCATTAACTTATGTAATTTATGTTAGGTTAGTTTTAACTGTCTCCAAAGACTAAATAAATATAAAACGAAAAATGGAAAATTACATTAGCATAAATTTTTTATCAAACAAAAAGATTATAAATCAAAAAAATAATTATTGGTTAGGACAAATGTTAGCGAAAGGGGAAAACCAAAAGTGGAACAAAATGAAAAATGTCACTTACCCATATCACTGCGTACTCCAAGTACCTTGTCAAGCCTGCACCGCAGGAGGAATAAAAAAATATTAGGAAAAAAGGGGCCCCAACCTGTTTCCGGATTCGCACAGCGGATTTTGGTACACAGTAGGGGTCCCACAGCGGGAAACCACTGATGTGCACAGCGTTGTGAAAGCTAAACGAGCACAGCGTTTCGACAGCGATGGTGCGGCTAGTGATTGACAATGACAGAGCTGGAACAACAGTCGTAGTGAAAGCGCCGAGATAACGATATGCACGTTAGTGTGGCACAACCGTTAAGTGACAGTTAAACAGACGTTAACGTTTTGCTGTTAACTGTTCGCTGTTCTTGAAAGCTGCTGACGTAACAACTGAAAGATAACCACATTGGGTCCCTGTGCTTAAACAGAACCGAAATGCAAGACCCTAAACCTAATCATTACCCTAAAACTAGAGTACTGACCCTAACGCTACCCCAAACTACAACAACAACCTTAACCTTAATGCTAATTCTCACCGCAAACTTATCCTAACAATGCCTCTGCCTTATCACAGAACAGCAATGTAATGGTTAACTTCATGTTTATACATAGCTGACTTGAAGCTGTTCTTAACATCGGACACGGATTACTCACTTAGACTGAAGATTTTTAACCCTGGCCAGCATTTCAACATGGCCTGTAGAATACTGCTCCATCACGTCTTTGACATCGTAGGGCTTGCGGGCTTCCTAAAACGTGGTTAAACACAATCCTTTAATAAGTAATGTATTCCCCAAAACAAGCTTCGTACTGATGCTGCAATCAGCTTGGGAACTCTGCAACGATTAGCAGGGGTAAAATCAGTTGAAAGCATTACAACAAATCAAGCTAGTGGGCGTGTGAAATTCCCCCTTTTTGGGTGTCATTGGGGTACCTACTTAAATTACCTTAGGATGACGTCACAGCTCACGAATAAAGTGCCTACATACATTGTATCTTTTGTCTTCCAAACTCGTGAACTTTTGTTCTTGGACAGATTGCTCAAACTTGCTCGATGCCTCTTTCGTTAAAAATATTTTACCAACGGTCATTTTTCCAAAACTGTGCCAAATATGTTACTTGTATTTTGATTTTTGTTGAAAATTGAAGCAACCAGCCCTTGAAAGTCATCTAGTATCTCAAATGAGCAGAGATTCAGTTATGTGTGCAAAAGCATTTTTATTACACTCAGATATCTTCACGGTGTTGTGATTGTTGGAACTGCATTCTGTAGAATCATGAAAAGACTGAAGGATAACTAATTATACACTCGGATCAACTGCTTTCGCTTGTTGGATTTAAACCATGCCAAAGAGTGGGATACTACAGTAACCATACCTTAAATTTTCTCGCCGCAACTTTAAGCTTCAAAAGGCGAATAAGTCGAATTGCATGTTTCTGGGCATTTGTTAAACTGTTCAAAGAGAAAAAGCACAACTTTTAAAATCGGCTAAAGAGCTACACGAACCAAGTCCGCGAAACAACTAGGGCGTACACACAAATATTCATTCCAAAGCCGAAACAGAACATATGAATAGTGTTTTGCACCCTGCTAAGACAGCCCATCTTTTGCTGCTTTACTTAACGGAAAAGTTAGGCTCTAGCGAAGTGGTGTCGTATTGTACTAAACGCATCAAAAAATCATTTCATTTCATTTAGGTTGTTTACAGGGATTTTGAGGATTGACCAAATAATAAATAATATCTGTCAAACTTTCCTGACGAATCACAACTAGGTCAAATGTTTGCCTTTAGCCACAAAACGCAGGAAAATGATACACTAAGTCACGTCCAAAACCGTAATAGGGAATTCGGAACCTGTTTTTAGTTCCTTCTTACAGCCTTTGTTCTTCACTCGCGCAGTTACCATTCTTTGCCAGCAAGAACCCAGTTACTTACGAAATTAAAGGAGCACCATGCTTTTCTTCATTCTCAACGATGGCTGCTTCTCCTGAAAAACAGACAGAATATATTTCAGTGGAAGGTTGAGTGAGAAAATCACTTCTTCTGCAGGCTCTTCAAACCAACAGATGGTAAGCCAATTTGAACAGCTATAAACAGCAACAACGGCGTTATAAATACGACATTACAAAACATAGAAAACAACAACAACAACAACAACAACAATTTATTTACACTCCGAAATTAATAAGAATGATACTACATAAGGGATTCATAGGATTACAAATTAATGAGTGCAGGCCACCTGTAAATAACCATAAGGGCTTTCAAATGTGAAAAAAATATGGAAAGAAAATAAATACAATGAAACGCTTGCAGTCCATTAATTCAGTGCAATGCAGTTCTGCTCGCAGCCTTGACCACTCGTTAGCTTGCTGTTATTAACTTCATCGGGTATTTTGCTATTTTTGAGCAAGTGTGACGTATAATAAACCTTTGCATACTTCAGTAATACTGCAGTTCTTTCATTTTACCTCCAAAGTCGACTACAATTGACAAAAGCTGCTCGTTGTGTAATGTATTCTGGCAAAGGTGAACAAACCAAAACTAAACAAATGAACCGACTTAATTGGTCTCAGTTTTATCTGCCCTTACCAAAAAAGTCGCTGTCTAAAGACAAGGTTTGTATGCTATCCTTCCTTGAGGTCGGCGCTCCAGCGGTAGCTACTGAGTCACTTCTACTCATCTTGGACTCGCCCGATGCAGTCCTGGAGGCAATGCGGGACTCAGTACGCCAGTTGTTAAAGCGGGAAGTTCTTCGCTTGGGCTGCACTTGAGGACTCGTATATGAGTGAAGTGGGCTCTCTGTAGTGGTGCTCGGGCCAGTAGCCGCCTTGAGGACCTGCGCACGGTTGTAGTAAATACTTGGCAGCCAGCTGGCCACAGATGCCGACTCACATTCAGCACAGTACATCCTCCAGTATGACTGCAAGATTATCAATACAGTCAATCAGTCCATCAATCAATATATTCAATTAACAAATCAACCAATCAGTCAATCAATCAATCAGTCAAGCAACACACTCAATCATTTAATCAATCATGCAGAGTCAATCTATTAGTCGACGAATCAGTATACCCAACAGTCAATTAAATAATCAATCAATCAACCAATCATTCAATCGATCAATCAATCAATCAATATAACAAAGAGAGGTTTGTATCAGTGGTTACAAGATCTATTTCTCGACCTTTTTCAGGATCTCAACCTGATGTGTTGTTAAAAGTGCTCTTGACGGAATTGTCTCTGTCTAAATGTATCCAAAGGCCGTTCTCAACATCTGACTCAACTCATAAATGTTTTAAGCGCGTTGAAATCGCACTGTTCTCTCACAATCTTTGGGGGAAGTTCTCCGTTCTTTTTTCAAAATTTATAAAAACAAACCTTCCTTTCTTTCTTTCTTAGTCTCAGCATGAGTTGTGTTCTTTAACTGGTTCTTAAATCTTCAGTTGGCACTTTCAACTTCCACGTTATCATGAAGGTTCATTTACAAAAGTTGTACTCGTACTGAAATTAAATCACCTGTAAAAGAACTGCAGCGGGTCGTCGTCTTCTGTGAAAATGTTTTTGCCGTTGCTGTTGCGTGACTTTCAAGGCAAACCCTGAGCCTAAAATACCCTGCAAAGCAACAACACTTTCACTTTTTAATCGGTGTCTAACTACTTTTTCTAACGTCATAGAAAAAGGTTAACACGGGTTAGATTTTAATGTTTTTAAAAAATATTATTAACATATACGGCTCAAATCTTTGGCGAGAATATTAACTGAGCCATGCTTTTTCAGTTCAGGGACACGTTGTACTAGTTACCCAAAACATAAACAACGACCTCATACGAACTGACCAGCCGTTGGTGGTCATGCTAAAGGTCTCACAGTGTAGCACTCGTTTGTAACTATAAAGCAGTTGTTACAAAAATACATTTGAAGCAGATATTTCAAACCTTATCTATTACCTTTTCAGCATTGCATCACGAAAGGGCTATTTCACGAATTTGCACATGCCTAAAAAATTTCAGAGTTGCAATATAAAAATTCTGTAAACAGACACTGCTCAGATAGCAATCCAGGTTTTTCAAGAGGCAAGTGGTACGGATGTATTTGTCCTGTTGTTCACCATCTTGATTTATGTTCGAGGTCGGAACACAAAGTAATAAAATGACTTAAAATTCATCGAACCTTGGCAGAACTGATGAAACTTCAAGTGATCTTTTTCGTGGAATAAGATGTCTTCTCTTAATATTCTCATAAAACGTAAACTCTGGAAAAAGGAAGTCATGTAGATATATCATTTTTCTTAAATGTTGTCAACACTAACATCGCTGTTGTTAATGGTATCGTTGTCGTTACTGCTATCACCCTGTCCTGTTGCCTATGTTGTAAGTGTCATCAGTCTCGTTAGATCTAACTGTTGCACACTGTTTGGTTCGATCAACAAAAGGAGACATGATAGTTTGGTTGTATAGTGTATTGCTCAATATGATTGGTTATTGTTTTTAAAAATATTTTTTAAAAACCTTTAAAAAATTGACAAGTTTGACAAATACAAAATGAATAGGCACCCTTTTGTACTTACAGCTGGCAGAGCGAAGAGGGAAATCCCCATTAACATGAAACAGGAGGCGCACAACTTGCCGTACCACGATTTGGGAACAGTATCCCCATACCCGATGGTCGTTAAAGTGACCTTAGAAGAAACAGCAAATCACAGTCGTTAACAGAAACAAAAATCACACTGTTCACCACTAGGGCAACGTTCGTTTGGGACTATTCCGGAATAGGATAAAAATGGATTATCATCCCTGATTTCAGGCGATGATAATCCATGTGATCATATTCCGGAATAGTCCCAAACGAACGCACCCTAAATATCTTAAAACTGATCTAAAATAACCTGCAAAGTGATGTACGACGATTGAAACACTACTACTTTTTCGAAATTCCCCCGAGACGTAAAGTGCGAAACATGCACAATTAATAGAACCAAAAACGCACACTTGTCATTGAAACAGTTTTGCACTTACAATTCCCCACCAAAGGGCCTTTGCAAAGCTGTCATATTCTGTTTGGTGCTGTTCCCTTTCAGCTAAGAACAAAACAAACGATGCAGAAACCAAAATACAGAATCCAAGATAAAGAGTTGTTAATAGCTCCTGTAAAAGAAAATCGAAACAATGTTAACGGCATTTGTTAACCGGATAACTCATTTATGTTGGAATAGTCTGATGTTCTGGCCAATAAATTTTCAAAGATGGAACTATTGCGATTTTCCGGGTAGAAGGACTGGCAAACCATCGAAAAAGCAATGTTGTAAATGCCAGTTTTAGATAAATAGTACATAAATATAATAAATTCAATAACTGCACAGAAAAATGTTTAATTGCACTTATTAACAAGAATATAAATCTAAGAAATATATTAGAAATGACCTTAACTACAAATGTTCTCAATTGGGAATTAAAGGATGGCACACGGTACATTGTTCCAGAGTGAAGGAATTGGGTGTGAAAGGGCTCTGTCACTAAGCGAACTAATAAAGCGGACAGGGAGAAACGCCAATAAAGGGATTATTAGAATGTCGAAGCAGTGGGAATCTTTGGTACAAGTAGGTACTAGATGCGTTGCCACGAGGAGCTAAATGGACAGTAGACAGTCACTAGCAGGTACGCATGGGTAGTGTGTTTTTCTAACGTTTTTCCACTGTTTGTTAAATGGTAAAGTCACATGCGTCGTGCTGGAGCAATAGCACTTGTAATACGTTTAATAATAATAATAATTTTGTTTAAAACACTTGTTAAAGTACTGCTTTCTGAGATTATCTCGGTAGACGGAGTCAGCTCTTCGTAGTTCCTTGAGTGTTGAATAGGAATTTGGAACCAATTCACAGCTTGTAAAAATTAGAACTACAACATTCAAAATTTGTATAAAATCATTCTCTCTTTTCAAATAACTCGAACGTACTTCACTTCCAAATTTTATGATGCATAAATCATTTCTAGTAAAACACAAAGTATAATTTAGCGTTGCATTACATATAATTATTTTATTTGCTTAAACCTTTTGAAATTTCCTTTTCAAACATTTCTTGCTGAAGTATGTATCCCTGTCAAAACGGTTTTGAAACACTAAATAAAATACTAGAATCTCTCTTGCCTGTCTGTGAATATATATCACCGATCCTAAAAGCTTCCACGACCCTCCTTGTCGATCAATTCGAAGCATTCGTATTAGTTGAAGAAATCTCAGTAACCTACAATGACAGAAAATGTTAGCGTTACTACTTTAGTGTAGAATTTAGGCAATTGTCAGTCGGCAAGGTTACGGTCCGAAGGATGGACAAAAACCATTAGGGAAGAATTCTTAGACAGAAGAGCGCAGCAAAGAAAAGTTCAGGAAAAGAAAGAGAGAGGAAATGAAACAGGCACGAAACAAACATTTCTAAAGCTGGAGTCAGAAAGGATTGTACGCAAACATGGAAAAGAAAAGCAAAGAAAACAAAGCAAAAGGAAGAAAGAAAGAAATGAGGGGAAATGGAGAGAAACTGTCCGTCTCCCATTTTCTTGGCTCCTCACAACTTATGTAGAACAGGAACGTTGAGATCAATTTCAATTGCAACCATGACAGATAGCAGAGATGGACATGTGCGTAAGTAAGGAGAATTTTGAAACTAGCCGGAAGTAGAATGAGGAATAGGCTGGGTCCGAGTTTGTCGATATCAGCACCGTCACATGCTAACAATGTGGTAAGTATTCAAACTGAGGGGCCAGTATGGTTTGGAGACTATTCCTCCAAACCACATTCAGTCTCCTATTGCTGTGATCCCAGGAATTTCATCACACGTCTATTTTTCAGTCACACTGGGAAACTTACCAAGTTCTATAATGCTTTTCTGTGACGGGGTTCATTTACCTAGTGTGATTAATTATGCAAACTGGGACCCTTTCCATTCTTACTTTGTTAACTGAAGCGTTGTGGTGAACAAAAGTTAAAGTTACCAGTGAATGCAAGCATTATGTACATTATAAACAAAACAAAAAAACTGAAGAGTGTGAAGACTGAAATATCATGCACCAAACCACATTGTCCGGTAGTATTTAGTCGCCACACGTATTATAAAATCGTTTCTTATGAAGGAGCAATTTCAGAACATAAGATTTTACCAGTATTGAGCTGTTACTTACATAACACCTGAAAGAACATACACCAAACAACACCTCAAGCGGTGCAACAACCCCAAGTATGGCAAACGAATACTTTGAGGGGTATAACACCCTTAAGTACTAACAAGAGAGCACCTTAAGGGGTATAACACCCTCAAGTGTTGACAAGAAAAGAACACCTTAAGGGGTACATCACTATCAGGTATTAACAAGAAACACCTTAACGGTATAAAACCATAGAGATAAGAGCACACCTTAAAGGGTGTAACACCCTCAAGTATTGACAAGAACACCTTAAGGGGTACATCACCATCATGTATTAACAAGAGTGGAACACCTTAATGGTATAAAAACATAGAGTAATAGCAGCACACCTTAAGTGGTGCAACATCCTCAAGTATTAAGAAGAAAAGAGCTCCACAAGAGGTGCAAACTCGCAAACATTAATAAAACAAGCACTCCTTAAAAAGTAGCACACCCTCAAATATTAACAAAGGAACCAGTTTTAACTCACGGCTGGGCCAGGACGAGAGCTTCTTGAGTGCCGTGAAATTCTGTGTGTGGACAGGAAGACCAGTTTCCCTTTTAATCTTTTTCAATCCTTGGATTTAGCTGATATATTCTTGTACCGAAACAATGTTTAGGAATATTTTATCTCGAGGCCTCTATATTCTTTTGTTTGGAGGTAATACATCTTGTATTTATAGTTTTTTGACTCAACCGAACTGACGATTGTCTTCCAGTCGTCACAACCTCGGAGCAAGGAGGAAAATATCCGAAATTGCTGTCTGATCAAGATATCTTCAAGAAATGTTGGCTTGGTATTGTTTATCGTGTTAGCTGTGTTTTAGCGCGACTCCTTGCTTGTTTTGCTAGCAAGGCTAAAATAACATGAAATGGAAACAAACTTCGCGAGCAAAATACACACATACTGTAAACACATATACTTGAGGTAGGAAGAAAACTAAACGGCGAGGGGCAGTTTTGAAACAAGTAATCACAGTATCTTTGAAGGACGTTTTATTATTCACACAATGATTATTTACACGTGATTACTTTATCCAGCATGGGGACGAAGTATGATTGTGGTGATACCGATAGCTCGCCTGCAACTGCAAGCCCAAGACTTTACGATCTAGTCGCTTGGAGAATCGAATGTTCTTCTTTGACTTGGTTTATCATCAACTGAACTTCAAGCCATTCAAATGACTGACGCAGTCGGCCGCCGGTGCCTCTATCGTATCGAAGGATATATCCATTAATTACAGCAGAGGCTCTAACTACCTCGTCCTCTATCACAGCAGTAACTTTTTCGGAATTCGTCCATGTTTTGATGATAGTTGATATTTTTCAACTCTAGCGTTTCCAAAGCACGTGCGTACGACTAGTGAATATTCACACTTCCACGGACTACGGTACTACTTTAACATTTGTCAAGTAAAAAAGTGACATGTAATCCATTCCGGATTTTAGGCTCCAAATACTGAAACAAATCACTCTTGTCCCAGATCCAACAGTGAGGTGAAACCGGTCGTTTAAAAGCCAGGACGCTCTAAAGTTGTAACAAGAAAGGTTCACCTCAGAGTACAACATACGCAAGTATTAATGAGAAAAAAACACCTTTAGGCGTACAACACACTCAAGTATTAAGAAGAAAAGAATAATTAAGGGATAAAAAACGCTCAAATGTTAATGAGAAAGGGACACCTTAAGGTGTAAAACGCCCTTAAGTCAAGTATTAAGAAGAAAAGACCTTTATGAACAAAACATCCTCAGGTAATAACAAGACGAGAGCAACACCCTCAAGAAAATTAACAAGAAAAGTACACCTTAAAGGGTACAACACCGTCAAGTATTAAGAAGTATTTATGACAAAAGGACATCTTCAGGCGTACAAGACCCTCGAGTACCAACGAGAAAGAAACACCTTAAGATGTACAGGAAAAGAATACTTTAATGAACAAAACACCCTCAAGTAATAACAAGACAGGAGCAACATCTCCAAGTTTTAACAAAAGAACACTTTACAGGGTAAAACACCGTGAAGTATTGACAAAAGAATTGCTTAAGGGGTAAAATACCCTGAAGTAATAACAAGAAAAGAACACCTGAAAAGGCACATCATCCTCAAGTATTAACAAGAGAAGAACTAAAGAGGTGCAATACCCTTAAGCATTAACTGGAAAAGAACACCTTACATGGCGCAACACCCTCAAGTACTAACAAGAAAAGAACACCTTAAAAGGCGCAACACCCTCAAGTATTAACAAGAAAAGAACACCTTAAAAGGCGCAACACCCTCAAATATTAACAAGAAAAAACACCTTAAAAGACGCAACACCCACAAGTACTAACAAGAAAAGAACACCTTAAAAGGCGCAACACCCTCAAGTACTAACAAGAAAAGAACACCTTAAAAGA
>JAOBYE010441530.1:0-13837 GCA_025403585.1 Parazoanthus swiftii | reverse complement strand
CACAGGTAAATACGATAAAATCATTGATAAATCTCAGTAGTACTGCCAAACTCATGAATATTAATTAGATGTAAATTTGGGTGCCCTGTCATTTCTTTTAGCTAGCTAGAACACTGAACAGTTTTCAACTATACTAGTCCCCTAAATTTTTGATATGTACTAACTTTGACCTGCTCTTTCCATATCTGTCATTTACAGAGCGAGAACATCAGGTTTTTAACTAAAAAAAAATGTGAGAAAGGTCTATTAACTAAAATAGGAAATATATGAAAAAAGTAACGAGAACTGATCAACACATCATTCTGCACTTTGGGAAATGGGTTGCTAACCTATTACATGGCTGCAGGTATATTTAAAGAGCTGCGTCAGTCTGCCATCTTGAACCTAAAGTTGTGTAAGTTAACCCTTTAAGCCCCAAAAACGACAAATGTGTTAGTAAATTCTCCCAACTAGGATTCATACTTTTCATATAATCAGTTTGGGAGAATTTCTCTTTTCATCTTCAACTGTTTACCTTATTTGATCAACCCTCATTTTCTCATTACTATATGACTTATTTTGTATGAGTTATCTAAGGAGAATTTAGATGTTGATAAAATGGCCTGGGCTGAAAGAGTTAAGAATGTCCTACCAAGGGACACATCAGTGTTTCTGGCTACATTTAGTGATCGAGTTCCCAACCACGCATACCCGGATATTTTTTAAATCTGAATATTTTTCATTGCACATTTAAAAAAATCTCATCCACACGTAAATTATTTGAACCCAACTCACCTGTCCACACAAGTTCAGATTCATTGTAGTGCCCAGGACTCCTCTGTGAATGTTGTAAGCGGAGCATGTGCAAAGCAGCGAGTCTGGCGAATTAGTTGAACACCTAACTATTAGATAATTTGAATACATGAATGATTGCATATTTGGACAATAAAGACATGATCTGACTTTTTCCCATCATTGGATTCAAAAATTTCTGGATTCGGTCATCCACAGGGTTCCAAAACTTAATGTTTGCACATTTAAAAATTTCCACTCTGGAGAGTGGATTAAAAAAGTTGTGTATTTGCATGCAGATTTGTTGGGTATGTGTGGATGAAAGGCGAACCCAGAAAGAAAAAGTTGCAGATTCAAAAATATCTGGATACGTGGGGACGGGGCCTGAGTGTATTCTTTCTAAAGGCATTCAGTAGAATGACTACCTTTCTTATCAGCATCACTGATTTTATTCATTCACAACCAGGCTGAACACTTGTCATTTCCAATGAATGCCTTTGAACCTCGTGCTCCGAGCACCAAGACTATGGCTGTCACTTTTAAGGTCAGTTGTTTGTACATGTAAGGTACTGTTGTTACTACAGTATTTTATACATTGTAGCATCAGGCTGGGTAGTCCAGTTTTTCATACAAAACCCTACTTTATATCAAACTGAATAAAGTTGATACCCTATTTCAGACCAAATTAAAGGAAAACCACAAATTATCTGCAAGAACCATAATTATACCTTTTATTAGGTAAAATGTATACCCCATGTCAAGACCAAATTGGGCCAAAGCTATACTCCTGATGGTAACACAAACTGATAATTAATATCAGTTATGGGAAGTCGTGATTTAAGAGCTAATAACCATCAGTTGTGAAACTTATTAAAAAGCTAGAAATTCAGTAATCAGAGATTTTACCATTTATATCTGATACTAGCGATAACGATAGTATTCAAAATTGAGTTTTCCATCATAAAAAATATAAAAACATGGCTTTGCAGTTATAAAATGGAAAACAAACATTTTCGGTGTACTGAACCATCATCAAGTCTACTTGATCATACATTTGTAGAGTGCCATTATTCAGTCCTGTTTGAAGAAATGATAACATGTGAAATTTGTTAAGCCATCATGTGACAGTTTTAAAATCTTTTCTTGTAGCCCAGGACACCACTGGAGGAGGAGATTGCGGCAGTATTGAGGGGCGGAGCCCACATGATGGAGAGGAACAACAAGGAATTGACTGAAGAGGAAGAGCAGGCTCTGCTGGCCATGGATCTTGAAGAGGTGTGTGTCTATCTCTCCTGTCTGTCCACCTCTGTCTGTGGGTGTCTGTTTCACTCTATTTCTGTCTATCTCTGTATGCCTGTCTGTCTGTCTCTATGTCTGTTTGTGTCTGTGCGACTCTGTTTCTGACTCTCTCTCTCTATGCCTGTCTGTCTATGCCTGTCTGTCTACACCTGTATGTCTGTCTGTCCATGTTTGTCTGTGGGTGTCTGTTTAACTTTTTTTCTGCCATCTCTCTTTACTTGTCAGCCTCTGTCTGTCAACAGCAGGTCTGTCTGTCTGTCTGTCTCAGTGTATTTGTCCAGTACATGTACAGTACAGGTCATTATCGTCTCTTTTTGGAGAAGACTAAGCTTTCTTGCTGAGTATAATACTTTAGATGAGGTTTCTGTGCCAGCAAGTATCATTTGGTAGGCATCTGTTGTTGTCGTCCATTCAGTTCAAATATAGACATAGCTGTACTATTTATGCTGTTTAATTAATTTATTTCTCTTTATGAAAAACCCTGTGAAAATACAGTTGAACCCAGCTAACCTGAACCCTCGGTAACTTGAACTCCCCACTAACTCAAGCAAAACTGTTTTCCCTTGGGTTTGCCCGAAACATGTATTATATGTGTTGAATTCTCTACTGTTATGTCGATACAGGCCAAGGAAAGAAGACACGAGCTGCAGAGATTAAGAGCTCTACAATCGTATTATGAACAGAAGTGTAAGCGACAGAAAAAGATCAAGAGTAAAAAGTAAGTAGAAAAAATAGAATAGAACCACTCCACGTTGTTCTTTTCTCCTCCCCCATGCATGCTTTAAGTGGCCGGTTAATTCTCCTAAATTGTCCAATGATTAACATTAGCATGTTCTTGACCAGCCCAGTAAGGTTCTTTTCACTGGCCAAACTCAATTTTTTTTCAGCTGGCCCAACCAAACCTTTGCCAGTCCTAACAAAGAATATAATTAAATATGAGACCCAACTGGAAACGTAAACGTTTCAAAGGCCTTTAGAAGACATTTTATTGACTAGCTGTGCTGCTTCATTTGTTCTTGAACTGAATGAAATGGTTATAGGTCCAGGGATTTCTGACTTAATGAGGCTTGGCTATTACTGTACATTTTTACTGTACATTTTTCAACAAACATGCTACTACTTTCATTAAAATGTACGTATGTTTTCTGCCGTTTTTCTTGGAATTATGAGGCTTAACTAAACTATGGGAACCCCAGCTGAACATTTCTTAGTGACGGTTCTACTGAGCTCTTGAGTGCTCACTTGTAAAAACTTGGCAAACGGACAAAAGAAAGCAAAAAAGTCAACAAAATTATTGTAGCTCGAAATTTGACTACAGTATTCTATCCAGTAGGGTATCCTATGATTTTACTCATCTGTACAAGTTTTAGTTTCAGCTTTAGTTATTTTAGTTTTTGCATTATTGATATCTGTTATATACAGCTATGGATTTCTATCTCATTTTCCTTTTCCAATGTATCTGCTGATCTTTAAGCCATTTAAGCCACTGACGTTGGCTCGGTCCTCTCTCTTGTAAATTCTTATGGTTGCGTGATTTACTAATAAATGAATTAAATTCAACGGGTTGCCCATGGCCAATTAATCGGCCAAAACTGGCTTGCTACTCCCTATTTGGTTCTCTGAATGTGTTTACTACATACCTCTTATTAGCTGAGTGCGAGGTCCGTACGGCAAGTTATGGACCCAGTTTTTCCTTCCTTTTTTTGCCAAAGCGCGAAGGGCGCGGGCCATGAAAACAAGGAAGGAAAAAACGAGGATCCATAACTTGCCGTACGAACCGAGCAAACGCGGCTAATAAAAGGTTTGTTATATGGCTTGGTTGATTATTTGAAGCAAGTGAGGCCGCTCCAGAACTAGAGGTCCGTACGGCTACTTACGGACCTGAAATTGACCAATCACAGCACGCCAAATCAGTCAGCCATATAATAAATTAGCTTATCAACAGCGATGTGGTTTTTCTCTTAGGTATCACCGGATAAAAAGGAGAGCTGAACAGCGTGCTGCCACAAAGTTGTCAGTTGAGGATCTGCAGAAAGAAGACCCAGAGAAGGTCCAGGCAGAGCTACAGAAAGCTGAGAAACTACGAGTGATGGTACAGTACCACCTCACCTTGCTGGCTTACTATCGTCATACAGCGTTATATGCCATCTTTTCGATCATACGCAGAGCAACTTTAGTGCTTTAGTTGACGGGCAACATGGCGTATGGTGTTAAGAAAGAAACAAGATAGATTGTTTGCGAAAGAAGGTAAAAGATAAAACCTTAAATATGTCACAGAATGATGTAAACAGGGGTTGTGACCACCAGCAAAATCGTTACTTTGCTCTGCGCATGATTGAGAAAGTGGCTTATAGATTGTTACTGTAAAATCCCAAAAGTAGCGACCCCTAAAGCAACTTAATGTTTCAGAGTCTATATAGTACTGCACATAGTTATCGACTTTTGAAAATATACCTCCTGAATATAACGTCCTCTCCACAAGTAGGGATATAAAATTGCACATTTGGCAGATATATTGTTTCACCTGCGTGCGTGATGTTGAGTTTATGTGTTGTTATATTTAACTAACGATACACCTACTGGGCGTGTAGGCACGCGATAGGACATACAGGCTGCAACATAGTCACCCATACTAACCAACCCCACCTGAAATATGCAGCAACCCCCTAGAAAAACTTAAATAAAACTGTTTAACCAACCAACGAAACAAACAAAAAACAAACGATAAAAAGAAAAGTGAACGAAGAAAAGTCAGGCTCTTTGCCATAGAATATGAATTTACAAGTTCACTGATCTCTAGTACTGTCCAATTATTGAGACGTTACTGAAATTTGACGTCTCATACTTTGATCTGTACCCCTTTTAAGGTTTCATACAGGTCAGCAGCGTGCCATGTGTATATGTAGGAAAGCACACAGACATCTAAACAAATAGCAGTCAATCATTTTTCAATGCTTTTGCAAGCTTCTGCTATGTGTATGTTGTCCCTTGATTTTATTTTTGCTTTCAATCTGGAATCGTTTCCTAGCCCGCTGATATTGACTTGTTGGTGAAAAAGAAACTAAGAATCCACTTAGAAGTTATGAAAGTGTATCCACAGTTTGAGTTTACAATGTGTTGGCTTTAGGAGCGAATGTCTTTAAAGCACAAGAACACATCAAAGTGGGCAAAGAATCTTATCATCCGAGGACACAAGGACCCTGAAGTAAGTGTTCGCTCAAATAAATATACATTTTATTGCTTATCTCCCTACTGTTGTCTGTCTGTCTGTAATTTTGTCCTAATCCAACTCAACAACAACATAGTTAGGTTGGATTAATTGATTGTTTGTTTATCACTTGTTTACTTGTTCATTAGCTTACCACGAGATAGCTTTACAATGATTATAAAGAACAGAGTGAAGTGCAATTAATATGTTGGGAAGGAAACCTGAAATGAAGCCAATAGGCTTATGCTAGTTTAGACTTTCTTTCTAGTTTACAAGGTTTTGACTAAAGATACTGGTCAGTTCGAGAAATGGCATAGTGTGATAGTTCAAGTACGTAATTATTTGATATTTTGACGTAGAAGTTATTTTTTGAGCTTAGATCACGGAGGTTAGGCACTTGATAATTTAGTTCTTACTGGGAAAAGGGGAAATATTTAAACGGCAAATTGCTATTATAACAACAACATCAACAACGATCTTTGTCCGGATCCACTCGCCCGAACGGGTTTGTGGGTATATTTGACGCCACCTGCGCAAGCGTTTGTCGGTTTATTGGACGACACCAACATTTGGCGTCCCTTCGATCGACCTTGCAAGAGTGAAATTCACATCATTGGATAAGGAAATAAGTAAAACTCGTGGCAAGTAGCCTAGAAGTTGCTTGCGGAAGTGTTCATCAGGAAGTTGATCGCAACTTATGTTTATGAGCTTCGCATGTTTGTTTTTCAATCACACAATACTGAATGCCCGTGACCACGTGGAGTTCGCATATGAAAAATGTATACATCGGTACAATTAAAACAAAGACCAGGCAGCACTTGCATAAACACATGTTTAATTCTAGTATTAATAGTAATGATGATAATGGTAACGATGATAATGATAATGACAGTGATAGTGATAGTGATCTAGTGATAACGACAGTAATAATGATAATGATAATGATAATGACAATGACAATGATATTGATGATAATGATAATGCTAACAGTAACTATTGTACTATTGTATTTTATTTATTTATTTATTTACTTATTTATTTATTTATTATTTTTATTTTTATTTTTATTTTTACATATATCATGTAAATTTAACTTAAAATTCTCATTCGTATTAAGGTGATGTAATAATTTTAGCATCATGTATTGTAATTGTAGATTTTGGTATAGAAGAGTCAATTATTTTATTGGAATGCCAAACAAACCGTTATTATTATTATTATTATTATTATTATTATTATTGTTATTATTATTGTTGTTGTTATTATTATAATTATTATTATTATTATTGTTATTATTATTGTTGTTGTTATTATTATAATTATTATTATTATTATTATTATTATTATTATTATTATTATTATTATTACTACTACTAACAACAGAAGTTCGTAAGTCTCGGGAGCAAAGCGATAGATATTCACCCCATGTTATTATTAATTATTTGTTTTTATTATTCCCAGACAAAGCGAGCTCTGGCAGAGCAGCTTCACATTAGTCACGAGCTGACGAAGAAGAACATTGTTGAGTCTGACGAGGAAGAACAAGAAACCTCTGGCGACAAGGATGTAGAGGAGGAGGCTACGGAAACAACGCTTGGCGGACTGGTGACTAGTTCTGACAATCCGTGGAGTCTGGACACTAAAGGCAATTCGAGTTTGCTGACCAGTTCCTCGGCTGCTGACCATGGTTAGTGAGACAAGCTGGAACTAGTGATGCGTAACAAGAAATGTTCTAGAGATACTTTGTAGTCTTTTATCGGCTGTGTTATATGAAATAAGATCTTCCTTTTTGATTCTTTTGTCTTGGCAGCAAAAAAAAACGTTCACTCTTATCAATCAGCACCAAAGTAGTCCGTGGTGGCAAAACTGATAAACTAAATAATTAGAATCGAAAGCAACCGCGTTCATATTCATTCGTTCTTTGAATGCTTGAAATTTCTTTAAATTGAAATATGAGCATTTGAAACCAGAAAGGAATTCCTGAAAGCTCCTTGAATATTTTATTTTGTACAAAACTCTTCACTGTAGGTATTTTTCCAGCTCAATGTTTTCAAAACCAAGTTGATATTCCTGCTAAAGTTGCAGGTGAAGCGTTATATTCAATATTTTTTTATTTATTTCTTGTTTTACGCTAGTTTGATCAACAAAATTGATTTCTGTGGGCTCACCTGCAGAAAAAGAATTTAAAGATAACTATTTGAAATTCCGTGTTTTATCTGTTTCAGAACCGTCAGCAAAGCTGCGAAGATTGCAGCCGATTACAAAAGATGATACTAAAGAGGTTGGGCCGAGTGATTCAGATGATAGCGAGCCTGAGAAAGAGTCTGATGATGAATTTGAGCTTCAACCTGTAGAAACAAAACCGCAAAAAAAGAAGAAAAAGAAAGAGAAAGTTGGAGCAAAACGAAAAAAAGTGAATGAGAGCGAAACGGAAAGCATAAAAATTTCGACAAAGAAAAAGAAGAAAAAAGAACCTGAAAAGACGCAAAAGAAAACGAAGAAAGGAGAAGAAAAGAAAAGTGGGAAATCAAATAAAATGAAGAAAAAAGAAAGCAAACATGAAAACAGAAAAGACACGTTAGATAATGATATCCTCTTAGTTTCCCAGACGCAAAACTTCGACACTGAAAAAGACATAAACGAAAATACTTCCAAAGGTAAAGGGAAGATGTCCAGTAGCAACATATCCCAAGCAAAACGCCTTCCTCTGAACAGAGAAACTCTAAGCCTTGAAGCAGGAGTGAAGAATAGTGCGCAAAATGGCAGGACTAATAAAGAAATCAAGGTCAACCCGAATAAGTTCTTCAGAATAGAGGATCATGGTCCGAGGGCCGATAATGAAGAATTTGGACTTTTGAATGAAAGCTCACAAGACAAGCACTTGATTGATATCCGGCAGGCATTTGCTAACGACGATGTCATCGAAGAATTTGCTCGAGAAAAAGAGGACCTCATTGAGGCTTCAGCACCAAAAGAAATCGACCTGGCCCTCCCTGGATGGGGAGAATGGGCAGGCGCCGGTGTAAAGCCATCTGCTAAAAAGAAAAAAAAGTTTTTGATACCGGCAGAGCCTGCCCCTCCCCGTAAGGATCAGGATTTGGCCCATGTCATCATCAACGAGGAGAGGAACAAACGGTTTGCAAAGAATCAGGTGAGTAAGAACCGTTATGCACCAATGTTAAGCCTGAGGGGGAGGGGGTACGGAGCAGAATTTATCACGCTTCAAATGTGATTGATTTACTAAATATTTTCCATTCTTGGAGTGCTCTACAAAAGAGCACTAAAATTCTGGTTTTGCTTTGAAACTGGTGCTTCTTTTTAGTCGGAAGACGCCGAGGAACCTGTGTAAAACAGAGCACATGCGCGCCCTAATTTCAAACTATTGTTGGGTTGTATATTGTATTGTTTTCCATGCAAGTTCGTGTGTATTTATGATATGTTTATAGACCACTTTCATAATACGCGTCTGTGGCCATGAACAAAACTTCAAGTCGAGGCATGTGGTATGTGACTAAATTGCTCCACAGTTGAGGTGGACTTACATGAATAAGTGACTAAATTACACCACAGTTGTACTCCCTAACCCACCCCTACACGAGTTAGATATAGTCTAATGTGGTGGACTAACATAGATAACGCGACTCATTGTACTGCAGTTGAGCTCCCTGCCCCACCCCTACACGAGTCAGGTACAGTAATACGTTGTGGACTAACACAGATAACGCGACTAAATTGCACCCTAGGTGAGCACCCTACCCCACCCCTACACAAGTCAAACACAGTTTGAACGAAGCATCCGTAACCCGGTGGGGCCACAGTGGAATACGGCCACAGTGGTGAAAGAACTCACTAAACCCAAGGTGTCCACCCTCCCTGGGGTGATAATTGACCCCATCAAACCCACCAAGCAGGTGAAAAAGAGAAATACGGACCAGGAAGAAACTTTAGACAAGAAGAGGAGATACAGGAAGAAATCGAGAAAAGACAAGTCGCAATCAACAATAACTATTCATAAATGACACTGCTCTGCAAGCGCACTATGTTTACTTGTTAAAATAGATGCGTATTTTAACACTTTTAACACGCCAGGAGATCAGAAGCAAAAGAAATACGGAACCTGGAACAGACAAGAGGAACAAGTGATATGGGAAGAAAACAGGAATTGCAATGAAAAATAACTTAATATAAATGAAATAGGTACTGCTGACATTCATTCTTATTCCGTTAAACCCAACAAGGAAGAGATGAAGCAAAGGAAATACGAACCAGAAAGAGACAGAAGGAAGAAAAGATATAGAAAAACACGCGGAAAACTGGAATATATATCTGCTGTGTATATAAGTGTACTATGTTCAAATATCCACACTCCTTTGAGTATTTTAACGCCATTAAAATCTACCACGGAGGTGAAGCAAAGGAACTGCAGACCAGGAAAAGAGTAATATGAAGAAAACAGGAATTATCAATCAATGATAACTGCTCATACATGATACAGCTCTGATTCAAGATGTCGACACTTTTTGCTCTGCAGTGGCCTTGGAACCGACGAGAAGGTGAAGCGAAGGAAGAGACCAAGAACAGAACTTAGAAGAGCCACTGAAAAATCGGAAAACACGATTTTAACACAACAGTGTATGTTAATAAATTGTCCTACTTTGTAGCCATCCCCTAAACTGAGTGTTTTCACGTGTCGTTTGTGAGTCGACAAAGGATAAAGGAGGCTTCACAGGAAAATACGTGGAAAAAAAAACAGGAAAAGGACCCTGCAACAATTTTCAAACCTTTTTCTCAACATTAGTTTTACAAATCTGTTTCTCATTCTCTGTTTAATGGTGAATTACACTTTTGGCAATGGGTCTTATCTAGCCTCGTCCCCAGTCATCCTCCTTGTCGGTTCGCTCTGTTTTCCTGGTCGCTAAGCTTCTAATTCAAAATGGCGGACGCCAAAGCGTTAACGTCGGTGGCGAGCAAAGCGAAAACTAACTAGCACCCAGTCCGACCGCGCCGCCCGTAAAACCAAAGTTGTTGACTGGGGACGAGGCTAAACCTGTCTTATCGTTTTAATTCGCTTGAGCTGCTGTAGATTATAAACTGCAGTGCAAGCAATGGATGCAACAAGGTTAAGAACGATGGCGCTTTTTACGGCTTGGAGAAAATAATGGTAAGGGTGCTCAATGTATCGCTCGAAAGTTTCAATTTTTTTGATCATAAATTATTCACCCAAACACCCGTGTGGAGGTGAGCGAATAATGTCAAGAGAAGAACTGAAAAGACTAGTTACCTATAGAAAGATAATAAAAAAACCCCGAGAAACTCGTTCACTCAATTGCATGCTATGACCAATGTCGTATAGAGAGCCCCGGCTATCAAAGCCGGAAGTTCGTTTGTATGAGTCAACTAGCAAATAATACCTTAATTTACGTTTAAAAATGTAACTGAAAAGGATACTGATAAATCAAGAGTAAAGGCAAATTTCTGGTTTTAAGACGAGTCTCTCGTCTTGGACGAATTTTCTCCTCTAAAACGAATTTGGCTGACGGTTTCTGGTAAATCGGCTTCGGTGCACATTCAACATCAAATTGAATTAATCCTGTATGAAGTTGACCCAAACACCCCCTCCCCCTCCCACCTCATGTCTACATACAGTAGACCATCCGAACGAGAGTCATCGCTGATATTATCTGGACGTAAATTGATCACAACAGGAAATACCAACTGACACTACCACAAAAAGAATCTAATTAAGCATATCCGCGCACTTGTGAAATGAGACATGGCTTGTTTTCTCCAACTGAAAGGATCGAAACATATCTTTGGAAGTTTTGACATGAGATCCAGCTGACAGACACTTTTACTGTAAAAGCGATGTATGTTAGGTAGTTACATTTTATTTAATAACTGAAGCTTATAACTGAACACATTACGACATTTTCACACTATACGCGCTTATTATAAGAACCAGTAAGTTTGGCCGAGGCTCATTGTTCTTAATTTTTTGGTCTTTTTTGGCGATTTGAGTCCAAATTGTTCTTAAGGTATTGCAATACATGTATTGGAAAACGAATTGCTTGGCGGGTGTATTTTTGATCAATTTATCTCCGCGGATTTATGACGACTTCCAGTGGTTATCCCAGAAAAAAAAAATAGCTATCGAGCCCGAGCCTCGGCTTGTTCTTAAATTGTTCTTAAATTTTGGCAACTGTTCTTATAAAGTTGTTCTTTTTAAATAGCGTGTATTCAAAAACGTGCACAGACCCACCACCAGTATGTTATACCCGGCGTTTCGCCTCGTTCATCAAATTAACGTCGTACCAGTGCAAACCAAAACAGTACTCCATTATTTTTAAACTTACCGAAACTCGTAAAAGAGTCTTAAGAAAAGAATTAGGCTGTCATATTCATCTGATGCATTCTTGATACGCCGGAAATTGATCCTGACGGAAAACCAGATACTGTCCGAATCGAATGATATAGTTTTAAAACCACGCCGAGTTGACTGGGAGGGAAGACGCAGGGAAACCATTTACTGATTTAGAGAGGGAAATGTCAAAGCATGAAGGTATAAAACTAAAAAGAAAAGGGGGGAAGCCCCACTTAATTTTTTCCAGTACCTTCGTTTTCCTAACCGAACAAAAGTAGCGTTTATTTATCAACCGCAGTGATATTCAGAACACTTGGTATCTGGACCTTGTGGCCATCAGCAGCAAAGAATTTTGTCGAGCAGAAGCCTGGGAACGAGGTTAGTTTTTACGGAGAATCTTTGGACCATCAAGCTTTTTAAAACTGTAGAGGACACTCCTGATTCGGACCTGTTTCTTCAATTTGGTGTGAAAAACGGTTTGTAAAATTGTCTTTTCAGGTCTGAAATAGGGTCAGTGTTTGAAGGTTTGGGTGGCACCCCCGCCCCCCAGGCCCCCACCCAGAATATGGTTGATTACTTCCGGAATTTCATAACGTTGCAATTCAGTCAAATTTAACAGTGGGGGGTCAGCCCTCCTCCCCCATCCTTTTTCGTCGGCAATTTTTTGAAACAGTTTATAAGAAAAAACTCTGAAAAATGTCGTTTTGGAGCTTTGCTTGTTCCGGTCTCTAGCTCTCTTCTCAGCAAAATTCTGCATCCGTCCTGGTAAGCAATGGAGTGTGTCAGCCGGCGTTCGCTGAAGGGCTTTCTCAGAAAAAAGGAAAGAGACTGCAAAACCGTTTGTTGGCCGTTCCTATTAAGTTTCGAAAGTGAATCGAATGAAATGAGGCTCCTCATATCAACCTGAACAAGCCCAGGGGCGGATCAGGAAATCTGGGAAAGAGATGACCGGAACCCTTAATTCTGGAAACTGGAGAGGACGGAAAAGGCATCTGTGCTCAAAGAGCCGAGTTTTTTCAGTGTTTGTCTGTACAATGCTTCCAAATGATGTGGGGAGGCGGGGGCTATCGTCTCCTTACCGATGTCCGCCCCTAAAGCCAGCTATTCTGTTTTAAATGAAATGCTTTGGGCTCAGTCGGGCTCGACGTGGCTTATTTTGGTTTTGCAATAAAGGCAGCATATAATTACACGGTGTCATCGCCATACTTTGGATCTGTAGAATCTTGTCATTTGTCCTGCTTCATTATTAAAAGTAAAACCTTTCATATAAACGTTGTAAGAAGTGAAAAACTAGTCATGTTTAAGAAAGAAGACGGTGGGCCAAACACATCTAGACTACTCATAGACAATCGAAATGTGAATGACTTGTCCTGGACTTATGAATGAAGAAAGAAAGGGACGAGACAAAAACCAAACTAAATGATTCATTGTGCAATTGTGAATAATCCTGTGCAAAATCGGTTAGCAGTGGCTGTCTGGGCGTTAAGGCCTGTGTTAAAGAAAGACCAAAGTGTATTCTCCCCCAACCCCACCCACTTCTCTCTGCTTCTGTGGTCAGACTTGTTAAATCTTGTTTCGAAACGACTTCCTCTGCTGCAACTAATTTCAACTCATTGTTTCAATGTTCATTTGTAGAACACAACTTTGATAAATGCGAGCTTCAGTTTGTAGCTGTGCCAAGTCAGTTTGCGTATAAATCCTACAATAGTGAAATTCGTTTCCAATGTCAAAGTTATTGCACAATTTGCGTATAGTGCTATCACTTTTTGAAATACTTTTGTATCGACCAAATACCCGTTAGGAAATTAATAAGCTGATAATCGAATCTGCTACAGTATCCTATGGAAACGATTATTGATTGTTATGGCAAAATTATTTTAGAGTAATTTCACTTATGCTCGAGTTATTCACTTTAATACTCTCTAAATTTTTATTTCCTTTTCAATTCAGTCTACGAGACACTGACTAATAGACATGGTTTCATAGGTTAAGTGAAATCACTCTAATAAGCTTATGAACAGTTAGTTTTCTGTTGGCTTGTGATTTTTCTCAGAAATGTTTAGGTATAGTTTCTTATTCAGATCATTCATTCTCTTCACGTTGCAATTTTGAGAATAGTGATAAGACGAGTTGGCAAACTGCAAAAATGTAACTGTTTTTAACAGGTTTTATTTAGAACATGAATAAAGATTTTCCGA
>JAOBYE010441308.1:0-13840 GCA_025403585.1 Parazoanthus swiftii | reverse complement strand
CATCACGTCCAAAAGTAGGATGGAGGAAACAACCTACTTTAGACCTACTTTCGATTCTAGTGTGAAAAGGCCTATTGTATCTTATATGTACTAATCTTACTCTGATTTAATTTCGTGCATACTAAAAATATCCTGCTAAACTTTATCCTCGCAAAGTTTAAAGTTACGGCACTAATTACTAAATACGCACAAAATCGATTCCTCAAACGAGCTCTTATTTCAGCAGTCCTCCGCCACACATTCTCCTCCTCACTTTCATTTTCGACCTAGCATGCTAGCAAGCTCACTGTGAGAAAAAAAAGCGACAAATGGAACGTGTTGGCTTTGCCTAACGGCGCGGCCAGAGGCCTTATGGGTATGGATACGAAAATAAGTCTCATAACCGGAAGTTATTCGTGGTATCAAAATGGCGTCTGCTGACGGTACAAAGCCATTGTATGTCAGTAAATACCGCAAAATTTTGTTCCAGCTGTCAGAAAATCTTACAAAGGAAGAAATTGAGAAACTGAAACACCTTTCCGCTGATTTTATCCCCATAGCATTTTTGGAAAAAATCTCTTCTGGCCTTCAACTGTTCTCTGCTTTTGAGCGGGCAGCTTTGATCAAAGAGGAAAAGTTAGACATCCTGAAAGAGCTGTTGCATGAAATTGGACGAGATGAGCTAGTTACTAGACTCAATGATTACTTGTTGGGGAGTGCAGAACAAGTAAATGAGACAACACATTGCAGAACAAGTGAAGAAACCAAAGGTGAGTTTTATTTATTTTGATATTGTTTTTTACTTTTTACATTTTTCATTTTTACATTGGCTTGCCTTTTTTAACAACAACAACAACAACGACAACAACAACAGCAACAACAACAACAACAACAACAATAATAATAATAATAATAATAATAACAACAATAATAATAACAATAATAATAATAACAATAATAATAATAATAATGTATTTATAGTGCCTAAATCAAAGACAGTAATGTGCAAGAAAGATTTAATTCCCAAAGAAAAAATTAGCAAAAACATATTTTAAACACACCTTTAAAATATTACCTACCTTTAAAAAATTACCTATAGAATAGTAATAGATTATTCAAGAATGTTTGCTCAACAATGAAAGATATGATGTGGTACAATTCTGGAAGAAGAGCATGCACTATTCAATTTAAAATGTCAGTTGTTTATATTATACCTCTTTATTGATTGTCTTTAATCTTATGTAAACCAATTATTTTAATTTGTGTTCATGTATGCATGTGTTTGTATTTCATTACTAAATAGGTTGTTTGGTTGTGAGAATAAAGTAAAACATACATAGTAAGCTACATTTATCTAGTATGAAAAGCAAAATTCTCCCTAGCTCTTTAAAAGGAGAGTATGGATGTAATAATAAACCGTTATTTAAACACTGTCGCAGTAAAAGCTTTTCAGGATTTGGATACAGTTAAGGAGTACTTAGCAGTACATCATTTGGGCTGAAAGGAATAATTTTTTTTATGTGTGTGTTAAAATTATTGAATAATTTTTGTATATGTACAAACATCATTTCATCTGACTCATGACATTTCGTCTGAGACATCAACATGCATGGAAGTAATATACTAGAGAGACTAGCTAAGGTCACAGACATAAAAGTGTTGTGCAGGTTACTGAGGAAATATATACATTGCAATGATTATGAGGCGGTTGTGCTATAATCACATTACTTCACTGGACAGAACTTGCTGTTGGAATGAACAGTGAATACACTCCAAAGCTTTTGACCTCTTCAGTGAACTCCGGGCAATTTGGTGCATGGGATTCAACTGAGGGTGACCCTCCCTACAGTACATTGTAGTACTGAAACATCATCCATGAACTGTGGGTACCCCTGATGACTGGGAAATATATACTGGTGCTAAACAGAGTGCTGGTGCATATATTTAGGCAGGGGGGTGCATGTGCACCACTCATCTGTCTAGAACTTTTGCTCAGCATATACACCAAATGTATAAAGGTCTGCTCAAAGTGAGGTGCATCCCCCTGCAAAAAATTGCTGACACATTTAACATATCCTCGGCTCACTAGTAAAGTTATCGCTGATATCATCCTTTGTTTTTCCCACTAATATTTTGGCACATGTTGTCAAAACACTCTTCACTACAGATAAAATGGCAGGGCTTGTAAAATTCACAGACGACTACGTCAAATCTTTCAAGAAAAATACAAGGAAAAATACACTTTATGACCTGAGAATATTCAGCAAATTTCTTTTAAACAGGAACAGGAAAACCAGAGGGATTCATACAATTCCTTCCTACTAAAAGAATTGCAAGATCTTACAGCCTTGGGGCTTTGTTATCTTATTTAAAGTGTTTCATTTAATATTTATTTACTAAAGTAGCAATGAAAAGATATTAACCTTAGTTAATACTTTAATCTTAATCCTGATAAGGCATACATGGTACGTGAAAGCTGTAACTAAGCAAATTTGCAACATTATTTTGTTTTCAGAGTATGAAAATAAAGATTGAAGATTACTTCAGATTGCATGACAGATCAAAGCAGCTTTTAGCTTAGGGATTGATTGTGATAATGGATTGGTGTGTGTGCACCCTTGGAAGAGGTGTATTTGAGCACTTAGAAATCCCTAAATGCCAAAGATTTTATGCAATTCTATGATTTTCTATTTGCCACCAACCCAGAAAATTATGGATGAAGTTTTATTATGTGAAATGTTATTTCTTGGATTTTGAGAGCATTTTTGCTGGATCCATCAAGCAGGTGGCTTGGCAAATTAAGACCCATCTTTGTTATCATTTGCTGCTAAAAGCTAGTTTGTAGCTTTGTAGAATGTTAATGTAAATTTTCCCATGTTGTAAGAGTTTTGAAATTTTAGAAGAGCTTGACAAAATTCAAGTCCAATGTTAAATGAATGTTTTTTTTTACATTTTCAGATACCAATGCTTCAAATACCCCATGTAACCAGGTGTTAGCGAATTGCAGTCATGAACCAAAAGTGCTGTCAGGAGAAGAGCACTGTACTGGATCAGTCGACGTTGATGGCCCACTTTTCTCACCAAGAAACCAGGAAATCCCACATACCAGTAGGAAGTTCATTAACTTTCTTGAATTCGAGGGATACATTGTGGAGATAATTGGAGGGAAACATTTCTCAACACCACAAGGAGAGTTTGTTGAACTTCGAAATGGCTGTCAGTATAAGATTCATGCAGTCAACACACATGCAGAAAGTAAGTTGAAAGTACTGACTCAACTCTCCAGCTTTCTGTCCCTTTGCTCACCCATCCAAGTTCCCTCTCTGGACAACTTTGTCCGGCCCTTTTACTTCTCACTTCCCCCTCTCTTCTGTCCACATCCCACTACCTTCTCTCCAAGCCAGATCCCTTTCCGTAGGCTTCTGACATCTGTATCAACCCTTTCTCTCCCACATCCCATACTCTTCTGTTCTATTTCCTGCCCCCTTTTTCTCACTTTAATTTGTACTCCTAATCTTTACTGTCTCCTGCTCTCTTCTTTTCAACTTTGCAGCCCCTTCTCTAAAACTCCAGCCCCCCCTTTTCTCCCACTTCTTGCTTTTTTGCCCCCACTTCCCTCCCCTCTTCTACTGCCTAGTGCCCTCTTCTCTCCAACCTCCCACTCCTTTCTCTACAACTTGCAGCCCCCTTCTTTCCCACATTCCACTCCCTTTTCTCCAACTTTATCCCACCTTCTCTCTCACATCCCACCTCTTTCTCTCACACATTCTAGCCCCTTCTCTCTGGCAACTTGCTTCCCCCTTCTCTCCCATACGTATACCCTACCCCCGTTTCACCACCTGTTTCCTTTCTTCCTATTTCTGCTTACTTTTTTTCTCACTCCTTGCTCTCCTCTCCCACTTCCGATTTCTCTTTCACAGTCAGTGGAGTCAATTTACCATGTTTGTATATTGGTTGGGGTGGTCAATAAATTGCCCACGGCATGCAGGCATGAAAACAATTAAGACCAGTAAAGTGAAGTTCAGTTAGTTCATTTTTAGTCTCATTGCTAAGATTGCTAAAACTGTTTTCTAAAGCCAAACCAACAATTGTTAGCAAATTTACTGTACAGTTTGAGTGCTCTTTCACAGTCATATTAAATTATAAATTGATTGTTTACTCTTTCACAATGTGTTTTTTGTAATTTTTTTTGTCTGAAATTACTATTTATTAATTAAAAGTCTGTAGACAGTTACTTTTTCTAGTCATACTTCATCGGCTGTATCTAGGCAGACTTGTCAGCCAACGTTGGATGATTAGGCACATTTGACAAAACCTAATCAAATGGTCACTAACATTGAGCCCCGGTTTAGGCTGACTGCAAGCAGTTTGACTCTAGAAACCTTTAAGAAACAAAGTCACACGAACACCCTTCTACTTTCATCACAATTCATCCAATTGACATGAAATTTGGCAGATGTTATCAGCTTCCCTTGTACTTTCAATTAAGCATAGTCACGTGGTGTCTAATTGGTTTCCATGGCAACCGTGATGGGCGCCGTCATGGATTTTTTAGTTTTTCAGATTTTATTCAAAATGTTTTTAATTTGAGTTATAAACATTGAAAATGATAAGAAAACAGCATGTAACAATTGAAAACTTCAAAATAGTTAGAGTCCAAGGCAAAATAGTCCGCATTTAGTCACTCTTTAACAAAAAATTGAAATTTCAATGTCAACACACAAGTTGCGTGACTTATTGTGATTACGTCATCAGCTGTGACGTCACCTAATTAGCGTCAAAAGATGTGTTAGCAAGCAAAGAACAGTTGTATTAAAGCTTTTGTTATTCGGTCAAGAAGCAAAAATTAAAAGCCAAAAAATTGAGGGGGGGGTCAATTTGACCCCCCCCCCCTCAAGGTTTCTAGGTTAAATACCCAGTTTATGAGCTAACAATTAATATTATTGGAAGTAGATTACCATAACGCTGTTTATGATTCTCAGTGGCAGGAAGTAATTTCTCACCAGTGTTCAAAATCACAAGTTTGAAAACAATGCCCTGTTTGTAACTAAACTAAGGTCCAGTTAGAAAGTCCCTATTTCTAGGTTTTACGTGTACAGTGTAGGAGTACCCCCACAGGGTGTGTGGGGATGAGTTCTGAGTATATTATGTGCATGACTTGTATCACCCTCTTCATGCAGTTTGTAACTTGGACATATTTATTGATGGCAATGATGTCGGTGGTTGGGTTATGAATGGAAATGAAGAAATCACCATTGAACGACCCCAGCAGGAAGCTCGCAAGTTTACATTTTACAGGGTCAAACTGGCTCCCGAAGACTCTGGCATCAAAAGTGGTCGTAATGAGAATGGGTTGGTTAAGTGTGTTTTTACCCCGGAAAAGACCCTAACTGTTCATTTGAATGGAGAAGAAAGCTCAGAGAGAATGGAAGTTGTCGTATCTCCACACAAGACTCTTGGTTATTTGAAAACTAAAATCCAAGAGCAATTGAAGTTACCAAATGATCCTGGACAATTGTTGGTGTTGGACGATAAACTGTACAAAGATAATAACAACACAAACCTGAGGTAAGGAATACTGTATTAGTATGAAATTAATATTTCCAAATTGGATCCAGGTTGATTTGGAAGGTTGGGAGCGGGGATCGCTACATAATACATAATTGTATCTTGTGAACGTCAAAGACGCGAGCTTCTAGCTAGGCTAGGGGAGTCCGTGGACATGCTTTGAAAAAATTCGTCAATGTCATTTCCAGATTTGTGGAGTATTTTGACGTATTTTTTTTACCGTTTTAGCACAAATTGCTTGTTAGTATTCCACCGGTAATCGTTCAGTAACATAAGTTTTGTTCATGTAGAAAAATGGATATCTGCGGGGTATAAAGCAACCTTTATGAATTGGATGAGATTTCCATAAAATAAAGACAATAAATCATTTAGAGTTGTTGTAAACCACTGATTTTGACTCAGTGATGTTCAAAGAATTAAATTAGAACCAGTGGGTTATAATAATCTATCTCTTGACCTTTAGTTCTCAAACCCGAACGAAAAAGACGAGGCTAGCTTACTGAACGGTTTAGTAGTCAAGAATACACCCTCTTCTTTTTGCTTTGGCTGGTCCAGAAACAGTGGAAGCCACTGTTACCCCAACTGAAGTACGCGCCTCTGTATAACACTGAAAGATTTATCTTTGATAAACTAGTTTCTTTTTTGCTCTTACGTAGGGTTGGCGTTCAAAATGTTAGTTTTACATTCAACCCTTGTTGATAAAACCACATGCTTCTTGTAACTTTTTGCTTTACAAATTGGCCGCACTCTTTCGCACAGAAATCACAAAAATGAAGGGATATATTACACGAAGAAAAGAAAAACAAGAAAGTCGATCTTTAACAGCTGTTGTCAAAGTCTTTACCGTCCTGCATGGCTGCAAAATTTCCCTTGCTGTTATTCACTGACGGTATACTATATCAACAGTTGAATGTCTTTGGCAAACTAATGGTGTTAGGTCTCCGATTACGCTGTAGAACAGGTGACAGATATAGAAATTGTGTTACTGTAAACAGTTGAACTAAATATTACTTTTCCAAAAATAGAAAATCCATGATTTCTTTTATCTTTCTTATCCACACCAGAGATATAACTGAAGATTGCGACGAGCATGTTGCCCGACTTATTCCAAAGAAGTTAATGGTTATAGTAAAGCACAAGAGAGGTTCATTTAATATCCTAGTCGATCCTAGGACAGCTACAGTTGGAGACATAAGGCAGAAGATAGCAGTTAGCCTCGGTGCAGTGTTCTTCAAGAAGACAATTCACATTTGGCAAGGGGATGTCATGAGTCTTTCCTCTAGCTCTACTGATCTACTTCCTGAAGTTTTAATTTTTCAACAGTATCCATGCTTAGTTGTCGAGTCATCCGACGAGGAAGTTCTTCAAGATGACCTAAGCATTGTCGTAGAACTTCTAAAAGAAAATGTTGTATTGGATGTAAATCAAAGTATTACGATCGCAGACCTGGCAAAATCACTGCAGTCCACTCTTCCAGTTCACCAGCAGAGTTTGATGAAAGATTCTAGGATCGTGTTCTATCACAAGGGGGTCAGATTGGATCCTCTAGTACATAAGGAACCCCTGAAATTCCTTCCCATAATCAATGGAGATGCTTTGAACGCTAAAATCGAATGCTGTCGTGTTAAGGTGAAGTTAAAGGTACCAGATGAGTGTGAAGTAACAGCGTATGTAAATCTTAGCGGCACACTCTCGGACCTTGTAGATCAGATTCCACGCCGGTACCAACCGCAACGCTCGTGCTTTCAATCACAGCGAGTTTTGTTATTTGTTAATGGGAAGCTCCTGGATCCCGCTAAAGTAAGTAAACATAGAACTCTTGAGGTAAATTGTCGTGAAGACAAAAGCTTCAATGAACTGTCATGCGTGTTTTTGCCGGTTAATGATCGTCAGAATTGTTTTCGTTAGTTTAAAAAATTCCAGCAAACCGCATATGCCATTCACTCACAAATCATTGCGGTCGTCCTACGCACACAGTTTCAACTCATTATATTTTTCTAGGATCGTGAAACCCTCGGTGCTTATGGATTACAAAACGGTGTGATTGTTACGGTCATAGCTGAGGGAAAACCAGGATTTCCAGATAATAGTGATGATGACTGGAGTGACAGCGAAACAGAAGACGAAGATACGTGGAGTGATACTGAACTAAGTGATGAACGTGACAGGGTGAAGCCAGAAATGAAGTAAGACTTCAGCTTCGTACCTAGGCGGCTATGTGTGATTAACCAGCGTATTCATGTTACCTTGAAAACCTTGTGTAACTACGCCACTCTGATGGCCGAGCCGAGTTTCATGTCTGGGAAGAAAGTTTTTGCTCTTTAGGGGATGTGTTTTGGGCCTTCTATAAGTTTTCACTGTTCGAGAAAAATTGAACTTAACTGAAAATGTCCACTTCAGCGATCTGTCAAGGCCCGTAGGCAGGGGGGGGGGGGGTGCGCGGGGCCAGTGCGTACGCACACACCCCACTGACCCAAAAAGGTCCGCATTTGGAGGTTTAATAAGACCATGAAGAAACCGGAATAGGTTTATTGTAACAGTTGGAGCTACCGTAAATCGAAACGACTAAAAAAAACGCCATAAGTGTGTTTGTCCCCCAAATTTGGCTTTTAAGAGTCCAAGTTTACGAAATTTGCACCCCCCCCCCAACAAAAATCCTGGCTACAGGCCTGTCTGTCATTTAAAGTTTGTAGGTTTGTTGTTATTATTAAGGACATAGTGTTTTCCTGTCCACAAGGATAATAACAATAATGTGATTTTAGATCTGAACAAATGAAGTTCTTGAAACAATTAACCTTTTGTTAAATAATCCTTATTTTTTAATTTTGCGCTTCATATAAATAAACGGTTATTTAATGCTGTTTAACGTTGTTAAAAAATTTTATGAAAGGAAATAAGCGAATAGAAGTCAACAGTTAATAGGCAGAAACGTTTTGATTTTTGCAACTGATTCACTTTTTACAACTGGAGAATAAAGTGTGTCGTTGAGTTGTGTGTAACCCTGCAGTGTCATACTAGCAACTTAAGGACGCTTGCCATTTGTCAGATTCACTGGCCAGAAACGAAAGAACTGATTTTGGTTATTGTTAACAGACGTTCCTGACGCGCAGGTGCATTTTTTTCTAATTAAGAAATGGTCCGTGCTTAGCGTGCATCTATCAAGTTATGGGTGCTTACGGGAAGCTGAGTGACACGAGGCGATGCCTTCTCGAGTGCTCTCCAAACTTACAAACTGCATCCATAACTCGATAGACGCACAGCTAAAGTATGGACTATTTCTTTTAGAACATTGCCACTTCGGTTTAATTTTAGCATTCATTTCCGTGTCAATCAGGGTTACAAACCGTTGTTCAACGACTGGAATGTTTTCGAAAGGAAAACCCATCTCTATACTGAAATTCGGTAGTTCTTATCCAATTCTTGTTGGTCGCTTTCAATTAATATTTTCGGTTCCCACTGATTTGAAAGCCTTAAGTTTTTCCAATTCACCTTTTTTTTTACTTTCGTGTGTTGCGATTTTTAAAATAGTTGCACAGGCGTGCGTCTATCGAGTTATAAATGCACGTTTGCGCCATACAAAAAGCGCGCGAAAATTTGCCAGCTATGTTCCGATTTGATACATGCCTGTTTGGCTGGCACCAGTTCTAATCTGACTTGTCCCCAGTCATTTTTGAGACCGTTCGAAAGAGAGCTACAATGTAGGGAGCACGTGGAAACCCCTTGCGCTTCATTTCTTGCCATTACTCAACGACTGGGGACAAGTCTAGAGTTCCCATTGTCATCGTGCTACATTTGAGAACTGATGAGTGGGGGCAGCGAAAGAAATGAGAGTTTATTTTCTTACATTTACTGCTCAGCGCTTCAAACTGCCTGATTTTTTTAATTATTTTCAATTTCCTTAGTTCACCAACAAGGGAAGACTCGCTTAAGGGTGCTGCAAATACAAAAGCTTCTAAAGAAACATTTCTTCAAAATGTTAAGAAGAGGTTTAGACGGCCGCTTGATGCCTTCAAAAAGACAACAGGTCTGTGGCAGAAAGAACGCGCAAGTGATCCGCGTCGGAAATTTCGTGGGAAATCAAAAGAACGCAGTTATGAAGGTATGTTCCAAAACTTGAAGGGTAAAAATCTTAGGAAACTTTAAAGGTTATATATTTCCCGGAAGTTACCATATTTTATTGTTCATGTTCTCAAGACAGAAATTGTCGAAAATTAGTAGCCATTGGAACGCATAATATAATCTAAATCAAGTTGTTGCTTTTACTTGTTTTGTCACGCAGTGAATCTCATTTAACCACGGGAGGACATTTTGCTCTGCTAACGCTCGAAGTATTGGCTTTCCACCCAACCTCGCGGCGACCTACCTATGACAACATTCGTTGATTAAACAACGTAATCGTCGCATAGTTTGCTCAGTTTTATATCCAGTTCCTTGTATGACTCGGTTTTCTGAAAAAAAACCCAAAGCATAAGTACAGCCTTTGTTCCAGCAGAGGTTCTCTGCCGAATGCTGATTCCCAGATTTAGAGCAAAGGAGGGCAGATCATACAATTTACACACGAAAAGGATTAGACACAACTGATCGCTTCGCAGAAATAATAATGACGTCATAACAGTATGTATGTACTATTCTCTTATTTTTATGCAATTAGAAAAACAAGTAGGGGACCGATTCCCCCTCCCCGTCCCCCTCCTTCGGGAACTAGAATTGCCTGCTAAAAGGAGCTAGCACATTAAGAAATAGGCCTTTTGCAACAATAGATCACATGGTACAAAATAAGCCATACTGGAGGGCAAGAAAGACCTATTGGGATTCTAGTCACCAGACACAGGTCAGAACTTGTACTGCTCAAAGTTTGTGCCATGTGAGCAAACAATTTTTGAATTGGAAGAAACTAAGAGGTTCCTTAAACAGTTTGATATTCAAGTAATGTTTCGAGTAAGAACTAGGCAACCTTCTATTATTCTGCGGCATTTCGCTTTTCCAACATTAAACTGTTTAGATTTTATACTGAGAATACATTAACCTATACGCAACATGTTTTTGAAACAAAATGTAACAACATTTTATTTCAAAGCGACGTTTCTTAAATTGTGCTGCAAGATTTTATCCAATCATAAGGCTACAAAGCAATTATTAGCCAAGAAAAGCTTCAAGTTTTCTGTGTCCCAAACGTAGAAATATTGTTCTGTTAAGACTGGAGATTTTTTGCTACAAACAAGAAAATATAATCCTAGGTTTATTTTCTCTTGCTACAAAAGAATGAACTAGTGAACTAGAATTAAATACATAAACTAGCTGGTGAAGTTATCGTAGATTTTCATGTTTTAGCCAATGAGGTAAAAGGTTTAAACAATATCGCAATTAGCACCTTTCTGCATTCCCCGCCCACTGGACTGCCTAGTACTTACTCGGACCATAACTTGAAACAATTGTTTCATAAATTGCTGGCCAAATCTTAACACAAATTGTTGTTGCATTGTGTTAGAGGAAGTGTGGAGAAGCACAAGTAAAGAGATGGATAACAGGCAAGCTTCAAACACACGCAGATCGCTACCGTCTTACAATTCTCCAGCACCATCTGTGGGGGCTACGCCTCTGCCTCCGCCACCGCCACCGCCTCCAGCTGTGGGGGCTGCGCCTCCGCCACTGCCACCACCTTCGGCTCCATCTGTGGGGGCTACACCTCCGCCACCGCCACCGCCTCCAGCTGTGGGGGCTAGGCCTCCGCCACTGCCACCGCCACCTCCTCCAGCACCATCTGTGGGGGTTACGCCTCCGCCTCAGCCACTGCCACCACCTCCGGCTCCTTCTGTGGGGGCAATGCCTCCGCCACCGCCACCTCCTCCAGCTCCATCTGTGGGGGCTACGCATCCGCCTCCACCACCGCCACCTCCTCCGGCTCCAGCTGTGTGGGGTAAGCTCCCACCACAACTTCCACCCGTTGGGGATCAACCATCGGCTGTTCAACATCTACCACCAGGAGGTCAACGGGTGTATGGTAGTCAGTCTGTCATTGCTACTCACAAACAAAGAGAGGAACTATTGGTGAGTATCCGTGCTGGAACAACATTGAAAAAGGTGAACATAATGGTTGGGTGACAACGCACTGTTAAAGTTTTTAAAACTTGATACGCGCTACGTATATCACAATTTGCTCATTTTCACACTTTATAGTTGGATAACTCGTCAGATGGATTATTCGACTAGTGTGAACACGATCTACGGATAAATCGTCTCGTGTTATAAATGTATGAATGCCAACAAATATACCAGACATATATACCTACATACCAGACGGAAAACAGACAATTTCGCGTTAGCTTTCACGCCATTTTGATTACTTAACAACCATCACTTCTTCGCAAAGCTTATCTAGCGCCAATCTGCTACGAGTATTTCTTGGTCACAAATGCAATCAAATGTGTGTGTGATGTGAGTTCAAGACGAGTCAGGCAAGTTATCAGTCTGAGACAGACAGTTCGTCCTACAAATCCGTCACCGACTTCGATGCGGGATAAATAGACGGACAAAATCAGACGAATTAACCGTCTCAAACGAGTTATTTCCTCCAGTGTGAAGACAGCCATTGAAGAGAATCGGATGTCATAACAATTCTATCTTAGTAATGGTTTTCTCAGGAATATAAGTTAGCAATAGTTCTAAATTGAGATCCATTTGTGACTCACAGGCTTGTGTATGCTTTATTCTTTGGGTAACAAATCTAGTTTTGAATGACACCTTGGTGCTAATACTTGCCATAAAACGTCTATATTTCCCTCTGTAACAAACAAAACGTTTTGACTTTTAGCAGCCATACTACCTGTTATACTAACAGGTTGTCATTCTTGGTCTGCAAAAGTCTTTCTACGGATAGCTCTTTCATATATTTTACATGAAAGTAATGTGGTTTCCAGCATAAATGATTATTACAGTTTTGAATATCGATGATAGTTTCCTGCAAGAGGCCAACCAATTGACTTTTTAGGGGAATGTGGTTGATCTTGTTGGCAAATTATTATATTTTTATTTTGCTGAAATGTTGCTGTAGAAACTTTCTTTCGCCAAACTACAGCGACAAATCGGAACCGACGGAAAAAATATTTCCGTGTTCGCTTGTGGGATAAAGTTCTTTCAGGATCATTCACTCCTTCTGTCGCACCTCAAGCCATAAGAATGAATTGTTCACTAATAAAAATTTCCCCGCCGAAAACACGTTAAACCTTGACAACCCGATTTGTTACATGGATCTCGTATGAATAGTATAAATTGATCCACACAGGTCTATAATTTCTCTAAGCTCGTAAGAAACCAGTTTGTGACACCAGCCAAATGCTACTATAGTCAAAGAACATGCTTGAAAACTGTATGCAGGAGAACTTTTTCAAGAAAGTGGCGAGTTTTGGGTTAAAACGTCAAGACTTATTTTAACTTGTTGAAGACGGTCGTACGTGGCGTATTTTTCTCTCCCAAAATAATTTACTTGCTTGCAAACACTCAGAATATAACCTACAAAATGCAAAATAGCCTCAACAGAATGATTTTTACAGACATTGAAATAACGAGTCGAAAAGATGATTAAGTGGAAGTTAAAAGTAAACTTCTAATTTGCTTAAACCGAAAATTGGTAGCAGATGTTTCGAATTTGCTGTGTGTAATTTGAAATGTACAATGTGTGGTTCTTGTATCCCTTCCATTGACTGAATGGCCCTAACTCGAACTTTTACTTTCATAACAACAGGTCAAAGGCCTTTCTGAGCTAGGGACGAAAGCTGAAGTGCTGGAGAGACAGTTTCTATTAAACAGTCTTTTAAGCAGAAGAGTTGACGTCTCGGGTAAAATTCTTGGTTCTTTTGTTTTTCAGGTTCTGAATAAGAGCACCCTGTTCTCAGTTAATCAGTTACATTTTGGGTCGTTTGTCAGAAATCAGTTAAGAAGTGAATGAGATTTCGTTGTAAAAAACTGGTTTGCAGTGACCAAAGAAGCACAATCGTTAACATTTGAATTACTATAAGTAAAACTAGTTTGAGCTTGTTCCATCTTCTTATATATTTGGTATTCAGGACTTTTGCTGCTAAAATTTGTAATGCAGTTTAAATTTATGCCTATTTCACTAGCAAATACCAAACAGAAAACACCGATTCTTAGTAACAAGTTAAAAAAATCTCCAAAGATAAAACTGATAAGTTGTTTTGGCGAAAGAAGACTCAAAGAACTGAATGATTGAATGAATGAATGAATGAATGAATGAATGAATGAATGAATGAATGAATGAATGAATGAATGAATGAAT